>JBCAUJ010000089.1:607273-632011 GCA_038406275.1 Cataglyphis albicans | reverse complement strand
ACTGCGTCGTACTTCGCGCCGGTAATTTGCGTGCATCGCCAGATGGCACCACGGACTGGAACGGCCTGCCAATACACGCGCGCCGTCTTCGTCCGTGCTACATATTCCGCTGCCGTGACTCTGTCATCGTTATACTTGATAAATTAACGTAATCACAAATTCATTATTCTTTATCTGCACAAATAAGGTAATATATCTATCTATTATATAGATTATATAGATAATATAGTATATATATATATAGTATATAGTGTATAATATATCTATTGATTTTTTAAAATAATTATTTTTTTGATAGAAATAAAATTAAAAGGAGAAAAGAATCGATCCGTATATATGAAAAATTCGTCCGAAAAGTTTGCTACTTTTTAAAATTGTTGATTAAATGAGATTCCCATTATCGTTTAAAAAATAATAATACAAAATAAACAGCACAGAGGGAATTGCGTGAAGGAGGCAAGAATTATGCGAAACATACGCGAAACATATGAGGATTAAGGGAAACGTAATGAGCGAGCGAGTAAAACGAGGTTTATCTTACGTCTTCGGCTCTCGTAATTATCCATTATGCAATAACGCAGTAATGCTACGCTTCTTGTTCTTAACGCCTTCTTGGGTAGACCAGCCACTAAAATTCCCAGGGTCCTGCGTCGCGTTTCGTATATGTGAAACGTTGAGAGACGTGCACACATCCTATTATTTAAATTAATTACATGTATCCGAATTTTTAATTAAAGGTATCTCCGAACGACAAAGCAAACTGTGAATATATTTTACTCACTTATTATTATCGTCGCATGTGCTTTGTAAAATCGTGTTCATTTAAAAAAATATATTTGTGTTGAGTGATGAGAGAATTTTTAAATATTAATTAAATATTAAAAATAAGTTGTAATTATTTATTATTAATATAAATAATGTACTTTTGCGGTAAATCGATAAGCAGCATTTTAAATTAAAATGAACAAATAAAAATGTTGGTTTTTATAACAGGATTGAGATACCGTTGCAGACTGAATAATTTTTATTAAGAAAAAGCAAGTTAATTTTCAATTTTAATTTTTTAAGCAGCATATAGAAGTCGAAAGACGTATTCTTAATTTCAGTATATTAATTACGTCTATGTAATTACATTATGAGAACTAATTGTAAGATTTACACATATGTATAATTCAAAATTATTTTATATAATAAGAATTTTTCCCGTCTTCTTTAATTTTCCTCATCAAAACTTCTTTTTGTCATAATTTACACCGCCTACACGTTTCACAATCATTTTGTGTCCCATCGGACACGCGGGAGCACTCAAAACGGTGAAATTCCACGTTGCGGAATTTGGAGAAGGAGAGAGAAAGGGGGGAGGGGGGAGATCGAGCGTTGTCGGAACGAACCTCATTCGCGTGCGGGATTAAAATTCGAGTCCCACGGTGTACACGGTAGTCTTGCGTTCTCAGACACGACTGCTTGGATCCTTTCACGTAAGGACGAAAGACGTTTAAGCGTTTCGCGGAATCCTTTTTTCGTCCCTCCACCCTGAACGTCACGCATGTATGTATAACACGGCCGCGGGTGAATGATGACGCGCACTCCGTCGAATCTTTCGTGAAATATCTATGGGAAAAGCATCCTCGGCCTTCAAGATTGCCTCTCAAGAATCGGCAGTTCCTGTAAATGATAGACGCGATGTAAAGTCTCAGGAATGTAGCTCATGTTTTTTTTTTTTTTTTTTTTTCAATTCCAAGATCATATCTCGATATTTATGCAAAGAACACGACAGAAGATTGTTGGTAAAAATTATAGCATAATTTCGATAAATTTGAATTTCCATTGCGATCGGTACGCAATGAGAATTAAAAAAAAAAGTGTCAGTCTATTCATTAAATAAAAAAATATTTTTTTTAGTTCGCTGAATCGACCAGAAGCTCTCGTCATCTATAACGAAATTATGATTGTTTGATATTGTCTGGTCGAATCTTAACTTTCAATAAAGCATAATATACCGTTGCAACGCGAGATTCGTCGCATTTTTAATTTCGCCGCGCGATGATCGATAGGAGAAGATAAACGCCAAGAACGACGTAATAAATTCCTGCGTACCTGGTATCACAATGCGCGTAAAAATTCTTAAATTGCATGCATCGCGGAGACGAGCCCATTATCGCGGGAAGCAACCGGGGAGAAAACGTCATTGCGCACTTGTGGACACATGAGAAACGGTGTGACATTACTCGTGCATCATCAAACGATAATCTCCATGCGATCTACAAGAGAAATAATATACGGTACGGGGACGTCACAGCTGTGGCGTTGAGGTTTGATTACTGTCGTTAGAGAATAAAAATCCGAAAATTATACTTCGCAACGTAACGGCACGTTATTCATTGTCTTTTTATCCATAAGGTTTCAATTATTTTCGTATTTGGATACTGCCGTACACTTTCTCCACAAACGTCATTTAACATCTTTAGGAAAATTGGATTTTTACTCATCTTAACGCGTATAAGCGTGTATCTTCCTAAACTAAATTAATTTTTTATATAAAATTTCTCGTTAACGCGTATATGATAATTTAGCAGAAAGCAAATAAATTTTTTAACCGATGCTTTTTTAATTTATATTTAATAAAAAATTTTTTTATACCATTAATAAATATCTCATATATATCAATTATTATATTCCGCGCTTTTCGATCCGTTTGGATCAATATATCTTCTCTTTTCTTATTCACCGAATAAACGCAATATAGATTCAAATTTTATAATATTTTATGCAGAAGTAGAGTGTTCTCTCTATCTTATCATATGTATATAGATATATCTATTTATATGTATACTGTTTAATTTATGAAAACAAAAGGAGCACAAATAGCTGTAAGATCGAGATTCTGCCGAACATACCATGACGGCGCCGAATCGATTCTATCAAAGAGAACAAAAACTTTGTGGCAGCGCCTATTATATCTGGCGGCGTGATCGCCAGCATTCGTCTGACATTCTTTATTTTTGCGGTTAGCCCGGGGCGAGAAATAACGACGTCGTTCCCGCGATCGAATCCGGAGTGGCGGCGATCATGAGTGTCTCGGCGAGTGTGTTTCGCATACACATTTCCGGCCGTGTGCGTACGACATACGCATACGGTGGCGCGTGCGCGTGCTTGAAGAAATATACACGGGACGCGAAAAGCGTCGCGGTGCTAGGCGTCCTGCGTTACGTCCGCGAGGCTCGTCGGAATGTATAAATAAACAAATCACAAAGAAAGAGAGAGAGAGAGAGAGAAAGACTCACGCTCCATATACGCGGCCATCCCGAATTTATAAGAAGCCGTGACTCCATACGAGAGCGATATACGTGACGTTCGTGTGGAACGTCAAAACGTATCGCCAGATTTACATTTCTCTCGGCAGGATACGTATCTCACCGAGAGGGGCCAAGACGAAAAGTTAAACTTTTATCAAGTAACATGATCGCGAAGCGAAATCGCGACAAAGAAACGAAAAACATCCGGTGTTCTGTTATTTAACAAAAATATAGGGAATTAAAGGAACAAGCGAAAAGAAAATAATGCTTAGCTCTTATAAAACATCTTTTAATAAAATATCGAAAATTAAATGTAGCGTGATGTGTGTTTTTAATATACAACCATTATTATTTTTTTGCGTTTATTTTCGTTACTTTATTTTCAGCGAAGGATAAATGACTTCCGAGATTGACTGCAACTTTTGTTGAGGGATCATTCGTACTGTTAAATACATGAGGTTTTTTTAACCGAGTGCGATGACAAATCGCTAAAATTCGATCGCAAAAAGGGGATTGTTGATAGCGGGTATGAGAGGAAGACAAATCGAGTATGTACAATAATATCCGTTGAGATGCAAGGTTAAATCCTTAACGCGTTTAAATGCAATCTCGCTGCTAACAGGCAAAGCAGAACTAATTACCCGCTACATTAAGCATCATCAATCAATCCTTTTTATTTATCAGCCGATTTTTGTGCGTTCTACTTCACAAAAGTAACGGACCGCGAACCGGGTCCATTTCCGACCTTCTGCGGTTGACAATACGAAAAGTATTTTTATTGTGATAATATAATTACAACCGAAGAAGAATAAGCTTTTCGTCCGACGATTATGCGAATCCATCGACGATATCGCACATTCTTTGCCACGTGATTTCCCGCATACATTAAAGAGTGTAATCGTGAACACCGGCAATTTACGAATACATGCAATGAATATTGTAGGAAATTACTTTGAAAAAATTCTTTGTCCTTTGTTTCATCGTGAAAAAGACGATATAATCATAATACATTGTTGCAATTTTGCTTAGAACTTTAAAAAGTCATTAGAATATACTGTACAGATAATTCTGTGTAGTTTTCTTTTTAAAAAGAAAATAACATAATAATTATAATTTTTCAACAGAGTGTCATTAATAAAAATATAAATGCATACAAGTATCTCAAGAAAATAGTTTCTGAAAAAAGTGTGTTTTGTTTGAAATAAAAGTTGTTTGATTTTGAAGAAGATATTAGGCGATGATTTTTTAATAGAATTCTTATTTTTATGTGCAAAGGTATAATAATTATATTTTATACAAGGGAGTGTAATCATTTTTGCCTTTTTTCTTAAAATAGATTCAAGTAATAACACAACTGTCAATGTAATCACACAAATGTCATCGTCTGATGTCTCTCTTGAAACTAAATAATTTTTTTGTTTCATTACCTTATTTTGACTCATCCTGTCGACGAAATCATTTCTTCAAGTTTCGAGAGATTAATCAATTTCGTCTTCTGTTTGCAGGACTCGCAAAACGGCCCGGTGCTGGACCGATGGAGTATCTGCTCGGCTGAGGAGGAGCCGCTGGTTCTACAGCAGTTCCTCAGGTTCGCCGAGACGCGTCCGTTTGTGCAGCAACTGCTGCTGGCCGCCGGAACGCCGGGTACGGATGCTATGTCACCGAGCAGACGACCTTCGCCGCCGACGATGCCACTAGCACACTTGCCGCCCCCGTTGCATATGCTACATTGCGGGCTACCGCCACCGGGTTCCCGGTTGCCGCCTCCGCTACCACCGCCCCCGCCTCCGCCACCGTCGTCGATTTCGCATTCCTCGATGTCGCCCACGGCGCAGAAGCATTATTCGTCAGCGACGGCGAATCCAATCGGCTGTATCAGTACCAGTAGAGCGAATTCACCCCCGCGTTCTCTGGATTCGCACTTAACGGTATCGCCGTTGAATCGATTGCAGAGCATGCAACCGTTCGACTTCCGGAAACTGGGCACCCTCGGGCTGCCAGCGTTTCCGCCGTTGCCACCGCCGCCACCGTCCGCGGAGCAGCTCCTGCAGAATCGGAAGTCCATGAGGAATCAACAGAGCCCTCACAGTCCACCCCATCATTCGTCGTCGCAACTGCAGAGGCCACACATGCCGGTCGCGCCAGTCTCCTCGTCGGCATTGACCTTTGGCCATCCGCTTTCGGTAGCCGTTTCCTCTGGCGCGCTACCCCCGAGTTTTCCGACGCACTTCCCACCACCACCAATGGGCAAATCTCCCGGCGGAATCGGTGCCGGGTTAACTGTACCCGCGGATGTGCACAGCAGTGGCGAGAAGAGCAGTGAGTTTGGCTCGGAAGAGGACGACGACGACGAGGAGAACTCGGACAGCGCGCTGAACCTCAGTAGACGAGACTCCGCTTTGTCGAAGCACGCAATTTCTTCCGAGCAACGGCACCCGTCGTTATCCCTTCAGGGCGCGCCGTTGGGTAGGCCATCCGGTATACCTGGCAGGAAGCCACACTCGCCGGGCAAACGGCCAAGCAGCCAGTGGAGCGCCGCCGCGAACTTACCGCCAAACCTTGGTACGCCTTTCATCAATCCTACCACTGGCAAAAAACGCGTGCAGTGCAACGTCTGCCTTAAGACTTTCTGCGACAAAGGCGCATTGAAGATCCACTTTAGCGCGGTGCACTTGCGAGAGATGCACCAGTGCACTGTCAAGGGTTGCAGCATGATGTTTAGCTCGCGCAGATCGCGCAATCGACACAGCGCCAATCCAAATCCGAAACTGCACTCGCCGCATCTACGTCGCAAGATCTCGCCGCACGACGGCCGCTCTTCCATGGCGCACGCCCTAGTATTGCCGCCCCAGGTTGGACTCCCCGTACCAGCCACCGGATTGAATCATCTACCGTTCGGCACGTTCCCGTTGCTCACGCCGCCACCGGATCTCCGTTCACCGGCTTCGTTATGCGCGCTGGACTTCAAACACTTGGACCTATCGTCTACGCAGGCGAGCCAAGGCAGACCGTATGACGAGGCGCTGCAGCAGCAGAGAATGTCGGTGAACGCGAGTCTGTCGACTACCACCACGGCCTCGACGACAATACCAGTGGCGATGTCGAGCGCGGCGCTTACCACGACCACGACATCAGTGCGAGGTTCGTATCCTAGTGGCGGCGCAGTTTCGCCGTCCACTCAGGCGTCGTCTATGATACCGGAAGGCGAAGAAGATGATGATGACGACGACGGCGGTATCGTCGTAGTCGCGGAAGATGAGACTAGCAATCTGCCATCCAGATTACAGCCGCTTCGTACCGACGATGAAGAGCAACCAGCTGACTTCAGTCTGGCGAAGCGACCAAAACTCTATTTTGGCGACACTGCCGATGAAGATCTCGCCAGCAATCCGGATAGCAATGAGGACAACGACTCGATGGGCACGGTCGATCAGCAATCTTTCTCCGTAAATCAACACTTGCTCAACTCGAGTTCCTTCCACAGCCGTGGCGTGCGCAAGAGGAAGTCCCAGCATCCAACGAGATGTGCCGTGCCGGTGGAAGTGCACTCCTCATCCACGGATGGTGACTCCTCCAATGACGAGGAGCAGCGAATTCAACGGCGTTGTCTGTCAGACAGCGTTGTTGCGCCGGCACCGATGGCAGAGTTTCAGAATCAACCAGAAGACATGTCGATGTCCAGGCTCGAAGCGGAAGAACGGAAAATACTTCCCAGCTCACCGAGAAATCTCAGAGGTGCTTTTCATGAATCAGATTCGCATTCTCCGGATGTCACCAATAAAGAGCGCGAGACGACAGTGCCCACCAATAATCGGCGCGACACTCTCTCTTCTCAGGACAATGCGGAGGATCTACTTCAGGACGAGCCACGAGATTTGAGTTCTAGAGCGAGCAGCATCAAATCGCCTAAACGACAGATTACTCCGGAACCAAAGATCGATAATACACCGTCGAACACAATGTCGAGCGGGGCGACGACAACGACAACTTCAGTGGCTGCGGTGAATATTTCTGATGCCACGTCGTCTGAGCAGAAAAATCGACAGCAGAGCGCGGAGAGCGATGAAACGAAGGCGAAAGAGGAGGCGATCACGAAGAAAGAACCTACCGAGACGTCCGCGCAGGAGGAGAAGAAAGCAGTGAACGAGGTGGAGCACCAAGAGGACGAGGAAGACGACGATGATGAGCCCATGGAGGAGATCGAGGAAGATGATGAATTGGAGGAGGAGGATGCGGACGACGCGCTGCGCAATCAAGAAGGTGAGCGTCCCGATGATCCCCCCCGTGCCCCGAGCTCGGTCGACAGCCGTCCGACGACAGCCGACGACCTCTCCCACGACTCCTCGATCAACACTTTGCGTCAACTCGAGTCCTTGTCGCAGGGTCGATGCGCGATGCCGTACGCCGAGACGCAGCGGGTGGCTTCGAGGTCTGGCCGCGGCTCTACCAGCCCTATCAGCCTCACGATCCACCAGGAGACCACCATGGACAACTCCTCACATGGCTCTCGTTCATCCAGCGCCTCACCCTCCACAGCGGCCATGGATACGGACAATAGCCTGATCACGTACGCGCGTTACGAGAATGGCGGCTTTGTCAGCACCCAGGAGGTGCCGCTCGACCGTGAGAATCCGCGCCGTTGCACGGCTTGCGGCAAAGTCTTTCAGAATCACTTTGGGGTTAAGACCCATTATCAAAACGTTCATCTCAAACTGATGCACCGCTGCAGCGTAGACGGCTGTAACGCGGCCTTCCCCTCGAAACGATCTCGCGATCGCCATTCGGCGAATCTCAACTTGCACCGGAAACTGTTGTCGACCTCGTCGAGTCCACCACTCTCGTCCAGCCTGCCGCCGAGTCTATCACCGCGTGTCGACGATCCGCAGATGAACCCGTTGCTACATAATGAATTCCTGGCGAGACTTTACGCCGATGCCAGTATAGGCGCCTTGGGTGCATATCCCTTAGCACCTAGTTTGCCGTCCGCAGTCGATCTGGCGGCTAGAATACCACCGCCGCATCCGCTGCTGCTGCCACCGCATCTCGGCGCCACCTTCCCGGGCCTTTCTTCGTTTGCATCTCACCTGGCCGGTCTAAACGGCCTCACTCATCAGCACTTGAACCATCTAACGAGATTGACCCAGGAACAGGGCAACAGTCATGTATCTGCCTCGCCCATGTCTTCGCCAGGCTTAGACGATCGTAAAGAGGAAGCTAGGTGCACCATACCCGGCTGCGAGCGTATCTTTGGCTCCAGGGCTGTGCGGGATGCGCATTCCAGGGATCCCCAGGCCCACCGCGATTTGCCGATCCTATCCACCAGCAGCGGCTCGTGACCGATCTCGTTCTGCAGTCGCGGACAAGATTATTATTCCCTACTGTGATGCCAAAATCCTAACGGCGATTTGATCCAATCGATCGATCACCGATGATCTCGTTTTTACGTAGGGTCGGCAGACGATGCGGTCCTCACGAACGTTGCCCTTATTTAAAACGTTTAATGGACATGCATAATAACGTGCAATATCGAGCGGAATGCGTACGGGATGATCGACTATCACGTGACTGATACGAGGTAGTCCCCGTTAATCAAGGTCGTCGAAGATCTGCCCATGGAGCCAGTTCCGACGTGGTAATATCTGCCTGCCATTTTTCAGATTCTTTCGTCAGGATATTTGTTGGGCTGATCTAGTCAATCTGGAAATTTTATTTCACGCATTATCAGAGATGATAAAGTAAAAATCGTGCACTGAATCGCTGCTCTCGTTTGATTAATCGACAATATTGTGCAAAATACTTTAAAGATTTGACAATATCAAATTGTGAATTAAGTAATAATGCATACATCATTATATTTAAAGCTTCTCTGGCATTCTAAATAAAATTGGATGATTTTAATTTAAAAGAGCACAGAATTTGAAGCTATAAATATCCTATTTATAATCAAGGGAGAGTTTGATATTTATTTATAGAATAAAATTTTTATTTATATTTTATATATACTTTATATAGAAAATTTGTACAAAATATATATATGCAAAATTGACATGTTCCACGAAATTTATTTATTCAATGTATATAAAGATTTTATATGTATACAAATTTTTTATTTTTTCTTCTACGATTTTACATTGATTGATGTTTGAGAATCTTATTTTCTTTAATTATAGATGAATAATACGTAGTATACATGGCAATTTATAATTTGAAAAAAATGGTTTTAAAGAAAACTAAAAAATTTTGAAAATGTGCCATATGAAAATATAAAATCATTCAGTTTTATTAAGAAGACTAAAATCATATTATGCAGTATTAATTGATATCTTTATTTTAAGAAAAGTATTACTCAAGAGAAGAGAGAATATAAAATTAGAATATAAAAGAACATAAAATTTGGAAACTTTTTGAAAATTGTGGATTTTTGATTTTCTGATTTTTTTTATATACATAATTTTAAAGCGAGCAATGAAAGCGAATATATTCGTAACATATTTCCTTCGTATCATTGTAAAGAATCATAAGAATGGCTGGCATAAATTCAGAATTCAATTGGTCGATTAAACTGCCTGACCTTGAAAATGTTCACATTCGCGTGGCGTGTGATCATTTTTTTTTACGAGCGCGAAGAACCGAACATGGCGAATCGTTCGGCCCAAGTTTTCGTCTCGTCTGCTAGATCTCCCTTATTCATCGAGAATGATGGCCGTGTCATTTAATCAAGTCCCATTATCAAAATTATTTAACATAATCAAGAATAAAGAAAAAGAATTGACACACAGAAGGAATAAGGGAAGAACGAAGAAAAGCGGATTCGGAGGCGCGGTTCCAAAGGGCTAATTTTATCATCGTTGTGATAACATACGTTTAGCGACTAACGCCACTATTTAACCAGTAATCAGTTACTACCACTGTATATAAAATATAAAACATAGTACCTTTCGATGTAAACGCGTAATTATATCGATTAAGCTCTACCAACGCGTTCGACGTGATGGTTAACGATTACTTTTGTAAATGTAAAGAAAAAGCCGGATAAAAGGAGAGGAAGAGAGAAAGAGAGAGAGAGAGAGAAAGAGAGAAAGAGAGAAAGAGAGAGAGCGATGTGTATCACGTTGCGACGATGGCAGCTAGAAAGAAATGCAATCTTACTTTAAGGAGAGGGAGCACACTCTCGAGAGCTCGAAGGCTGAGGAATAGGAGACGTTTGGCCGATCGGATATAGATGGACGTACACAATGGATCGACCAGCAAATCAAAGCGACGGCGTTTCGCGCTAGATAAATGAGAATAGATAGATTTTATTTATTGTTTCCTAGGAACTTCACACAAATCACACACACACACACACACATACTCACACATCGACACCAGAGCGGCCAGTAGCGGGCACTGCCGCGATTAACTTCCTCCTCTAGACTTGTAAAGTCACCTTGTCCCCGTTTTCACATGGGAATCAATTGGCGCCAGAAGATTCGCTCCTGTGTCGTTCGAGGAAAATCACTCGAAGTCATTCGGTCAAGAATCTGGAGCGTGCGAGCTCCTCCTAATATAATTTTTTGGTTGTACATATATACTTTATTTTCGTATCTACGGATATATAAATGTATAATTTGCCGGTGCGCGCAAGGTATATTCTTCGAGAGCGTATATGTATGTGGTGCGCGTTTTTCTATGAACCTTCGTTTTGCATTTTCGCGACCCGAGAGAGCGAGCGAAGTTTTCCCTTCTCCCGCGACACACGACGAACCCACTACTGCTACGCATTAAGAGGACGAACGAGATTTATAATTGTAATTATGTATAAATCGAATGCTACGCTGTATATTATAGATCGATTATAAAGAACACACACACTCATCATTATGAAAATAAATACCTATCAAAACTTATTCATTAAACGTTTTTTTCCTTCTCTCCTTAATTGTACTTACAATTAGTGTGGCAATAAATCTTAAAGTTTTTTTATCAATTTTATAACTTATGTATATTATCTGTAATTGTATTATCACTACTAAAATAATATTATATTATTATTGACATAATTTCATGCACATACATGACTTTTCATTTTATTTATTCATAAAAAAGATAAATTTAATAAATCTTGATAAAGAATATAATATTCATAAAAAGAGGGTGTTTGACAAAATTATGACTGTCAAGTGAGCGATTAAAATTTATACACATATGTATGTCATCTGTTTCCGTCTTGACGAAGGATTGGACAGCGCTTCATCGAGCCTTCGACATAGACAGGTAGGTCCGCGTGCGAAAAAATGAAAAAAAGAAAGATCACCCCGCCCACGCTGTAACGTGAGGCAACCTCGTTTTCGCGGAAAAAAGATCCTTCTTTTGCCAGCGATGTCGGATCGTTTATCAGAGGATCTCGCGGGCGTGTACGTGCACGCCTACTAATCCGCGGGCACCGTGAAAAAGAGAATCTCTCTGACAAAAGACTTATTTTCAGCCTGGACTCTGCAGAATCACACTCGCGTTATAGTGATGGAACTCGAAATCTAAGCGAAAAATATATAGGTTCTCTATTAATATTTGTTCTCTATTATTATATTCTATTATGATTATATGATTAATTATAATTATATATATTTAATAATATTCTAAAATATTTTAACTTTAACTCAAAATTAGGATCATGATATTTATTTCAATTTACTTCAGCATATTTATTATTGAAAAAAAAAAACTTGCATTTATTTAGAATATAAAAACGCCATCATTCCACAATTTAAAAATAAATAGATATATCCTCTTAAAATGTTATGTCACAATTAGAGAAAAGTCTTCAAAATAATTATTATAAAATTATATTATTAATTATGCTCGAAAATGCAATTAATTTACATCAAACGCGAAAATAACTAATTGACTCTCGTCGCAAACTTTTGACAAATAAATAATTACACATATTTATAGACTTGAAGGACTTTTCGCGACCGCTTAAGCTGCTCACCGATAAATCCACTACTGTAACAAGCAAAACAACGAACTAACACGACGGCAGAGCACAGTAATTAGAAGTGTCTCGTAATCGGGTCCACCCAAACGAAACACTTAATTACATGTAAGCGAGCGAGCCTGTCGTTCTCCGAAGCAGAAAAGGACGCTCGAGAAGGCACCGAATCGCCATCCCGTTTGGACCCCGGCCTGTAATCGGCATCAAGCAGATTAGATTAGGGATCCTTTGATTCTCGCGCTAGCTCACGCTAAGATTCTCCCGACTAAGATTAATAACGGATGCACGCGACATCGAATCCCGGTTACGTTCCAAGTGGTGTTCGGCATTTTCATGAATCACATTGTAGAAAAAAATATGTAAAATTACATGAATAATAATGTGTAAAATTATACAATGAATGATAAAAATGTATAAAATTTTCATTATTTAATGTGTAACTTTATACTTATTGTGTATTCATGTAATTGTCCAATATTTTTTTACAATACGATGTAAAAATAGAAATGTGAAAAGGTGTAAAATGTCTCTACGTTTTAAAATGATTTACGAGATTATTATACTTTTAAATTAATATGTGGATTTTAATTTTAGTTATGCAATAGCGTATTATGATAAAAATTTGTAAAGTTGTGTATGTATATGTGTGTTTGATGAATAGTAACAATATTAATTAATATTACAGATTATTGCAGCATCCAAGATATGATCGGAGCTCTTGATACTCTTCTTTGTTTTAACGTAAAACCTAATTTACTTTGCGCTACAATTCAATTTCACAAAACATTGTACGTCTAAAAAAAAAAAAGCTCATCTTTTGGAAAGCTTTTTTTTTTTTTAGCAATTTAAAGCATCGGGAGAAAATTCTTCCGTGTCTCTGCGAGTTTGGCACTATATATTTCTCTTTCTCTATTTTTTTTTTTTTTTCTTCTATTCGTAAATGTGTACGTAACACCGATGTACGCGAGATAAATGGATTTAGCTTCGACCTTACGGAGTACGTGCGCTCGCCCGGCTAGAGCTTTATTCTACCACCTCTCCCGACGCTCTCGTGCGCACGACAGGTGCAGCGTGGGAGAACGAGGGTGGGAAGGAAGGTGGAGGTAGATGCACACTCTCACTGGGAGCTCGTCACGAGGGGGGAAAGAGGGAGGGGGGGGGAGGGCCCGGAGGAGACAGGGAGAAAGAAGGCAAAAAGGACAAAACGATAGAGAGAGAAGGCGGTCTCTTCTCGGTTAACGTCGACTCGCCCATCGATTCCCCGCGTATCCCCGTCCATTACCATCCATATCGTATATCCCCGGTCCATTGCGTCTACTGCGAGGGCCTCACCATTGCTCTCGCGTGATCGTTTGGGCCAGCTGATCGCGCTCTTGAGAGCGAAACCTGCGGAATACGAATAAATAAAGGTCTAGTTAATGTATTTTTATCATAACTCTAATCTTTATTGTTAAAGTATAAATCTATTGGAATTGAATAATAATAATTTAACAATTACATATTTAGTCAGACTCTATTTAACGACCATGTAAAGAAAAATAATATCGTGAAAAAATATCTCTCTCATTCTCTTTGATGTTAAATTTAATTTAATATTCAATTTTGGTATCAATATAATATTGAATTAATATAATATTGAATTATTTTTTTTTTTAATATATTAAAAAGCGACAAAAATAAGTTGATAAAATAAATCATAATCAAATTATGCTGCTTATTATAAATAAAAATTGTCACAAATCGGATAAACGTTTAACGAAGTAAGAATCATCTCAAATGATTTTAAAATTTCCATTTTTTAATTTGCACGATATAACATAAAGAGAAAACATGACAAGATTTCTTTTCTGCTTCGATTTCTGCAGATTTCTTTCCCCTCCCCTGCTAAAAAAAAAAAAGCAATTCTAAATTTACTTTCTATGTTAAAATTTTAAGGGGATGGAAGGTGGAAAATATGGAAATCGGATGGGCAACGTGGCGTGATAAATTTTAATGCAGCTGATTAAATAACAGCTCTAGCAAAGTATTTTGTTCGTGTTAAATCTCAATTTACTTGCTTATTTATTTAGGCAGAGTATATATGTATATACATATGTAAAACCTAGTTACTTTCCTATATTAGTCAATCATTAAGCTTTTACTTGGTCGCGTGAGAAATATATTAACCGAAGAATAATTACACTCAATGCAATTTGTATACTTGTGATTGTTTTCCTTCCCCTTTACTTATAAGTTTTCTTAAAATTCTTTCTTGTCAAATCTTACAAGTTAATTAAATATTTAATAAATCACGCCTTCCACATCTTCATTCAATTTACAGGCACAAGCAAGTAAATTATCGCGTAATAGATACTTTGTACAAAGTTTTCTTAATTTTTAATAATTTTCTTATTTTAATAATGAAAAATGTGTTTTTATTTTTCAAAGGAATTAAAAAAAAATATTCTTCAATAAATGAAATCTGTATAGCACTTTTTTCACTTATCATAGAACAAAGGAATATTGGAGAACTTTCCGAAGTTCTCCAAACTCCTCTGTTCCTTCTAAAAAACCTGTCTGATGCAACACAGATCGTTATTCGATCGTGTACGCCTCAATTATTGTCACGCCAATATCGCCTATAATCATTGCAACGATTGCCCATCGCCGTAAAATTAGTCCTCTTAATCATCCGCTGTATCATCAGCAACTATACGGTTCTAGCAAGCAGGAGAAGAACCAAGGGCACTTTTAGGCACTTTTCCCGCCTAATTCGCTCCGGACACCTGCGCGAGTCGCGAATTTCGTGCGTCTAGCATCCAGCAATCGCACATGCCGAACATCCGGCACGCGTGCACGAGGGGCGCGATGTTCGATCGAGGGCGCACAGGGTATATCGGATGCCCGCTCGTTCCTTAATCGAAGAGCGATACCAACTAATCGCCGTGGTACGAACAGGTACCGCGGCTCCGACGTATCGCCATATACGTATATATACGGTCGGCGCGGCGCGCTCTAAACACACGTTAGAGCCGTGGCCACTCGGCCGTTTAATCAGACGCCACGGGCGAGCTTCCATGCCGAACCGTGAATATCGGTCCCTCGTATCTCTCGCTCTCGGCCGTCCCGCCGATAAAGATCGAGCCACGGCAATTTCGGCGTCCCGCACATGTCGTGTCCTAGTCCGATCCGGCCGACTCCGAGCAGGGAGGAATTACGGCGCTAAACAAGCGAATCCACGAACGTCGAACTGGAACAGGGATGGAAAACGATATCTCGTCGCGTGATCGATCGTAAAGTGTTACCTCTTATTGACTTAATCACGCGGAGGTAATATAACGTGAATCTCAATGGAAACGAGAGCAATGATGTTATTTTATCGAAGAGATAAAAAATAATAACATATTCATGTGTAAAATATGTTCTCTTTTTATAATGTGCCAGATTTTTGAGATAGGTTTTTCTAATTTCATTTTCACGAATTTCTCAATTTTCTAGCAGAAATAACGTGATCGTAGAGATCGGGAAGGCAACGCTTTCAAAATTGGTTAACAAAATTGTTCAAAATCTTTATCGCGTGTCGGTCACATGTTCGCACTTCGGTTCACGATATCAAAATCTTATGTCGCCGATCTTAATAGCCAATCATGCGTCACGCATCACGAGCGATCTTATCGCGATGACACGCACTCGGATGTTCGATGCCGGTCACACCTTCGTGAACAAGATAATCATCTCGAGTACCTGCAATCTAGATAAAGTAACATTAACCAGAATGCAAATGCCATTCCGCAAGATTACCAAGATTCTTTCGTAAACGCCATCTTCGATGCCATCGAATACAGGGTGTAACTGAATTAATGAGTCGAAACTTTCAGGCGTATTAATTGAGAAATTTGTGGTTGTCTTCTTTTTAAGGGGAAATTTTATCAACCTCGCTTTATGATCTTTTATTTATTCTCAAGACTTGTTAAATCGTCAAATTAAAATTATATCTTCTTGGCTAATTTTTTCTTATGCACATTGATCCCGTTTACATGTACTTTAATTGTGTTTATTAGATTTATTTATTAGATCTTTTTGAATCGAGTATAGTATAGGCTCCAACATATTGATCAAAACTGTGCGCGGTGCGAGATTTAACAAAACCTCGACGGAATCGATTCCCAGACACGATGACCGCAATTGCTTTTCCCTCGGTGCGACCTTCCTCCTGATGCGTCAGTTGGAATGACACTGCACGCGATGCGACCACCGAGCCACCATCTGGTATCGGATTGTTTGTCGCTCAGAGCGCGACAAGTTCTCCGATCGTCTCGCGACGCGATTCTCGAGAGAAAGAGTTTCTTTGCGATGTCGTCGCGCGGTGACACGCAATGCCGCGAGCTCGAACGCCTTTCCAGAGGATCCTTTGTTGATGCCGAGAAGATGCCGGGGAAGGTTTCTCTCGTGTCTGACTCTGTGACAAAGATTTGCACTTCGTGAAGGGGACAGGCTGGTCACGAAGCGCCATTCATCGATACATGGGATACACCCGAGTTGATTTATTGATTCTCTCGGAGAATGAAAACGAATGCTGAAAATTGCATAAAAATACTTGTAATTTGTATTAAATCAAATATTCTTAGTCATAATCATTTTCCAATGCCATTTTTTCCATAACATAAGTTTCGAAAGCTGTATCGTAATTATAATTCCTGCAGTTTATGAATTTATTTAATATTTTCTTTATTATAATAAAATATAAAAGATGTGCATGTATAATTTTTGATAAAATATAAATTGAGTCTGAAAAATCATACGGGTGTACAACTTCAAAATATTTTTTTTTCTTCATTTCTACGATCTCTTTCCAGAAGATGCGCACTTTTCTCGAGACGTCCGTCATATCGCGCAGCCACAGTTACCTAATCAGTTTTACATATAGGCACGCATATACGTGTGCGCACGCATAGACAGTTTAATGATAAAAAGTCGCATGCCCGTGACGGAAAACCGGAAGACGCAGCTACAGCTCCGTTGACTAACATTAATTACATCATTCGCGCGTTAATGGGTCGGATGGTCGCGTAATGACACACGGTATGTGCGTGCGTATACATGCCCGCCAAGCGCGTTAACGATCCTGTAATAACGATAAAGACGCGCACGGATTACTGTTACGATTAATACATAGTCGTTAGGCCCCTCGCACGTTAAGAGCGAGAAACAAGTCGCGCCTCAGGTAAAATTGCGTCACCGTTCTCTGACACAATGTTGTTACTAAAAAATTCTAGCCGAGGCACTCTCGAGAAATAGTTTTACGATGTCTACGATTGCCATCTTGGGCACGATTAAAACGTTGGATTATTTTTATAGCGTCGCAATTAGTGCTTGTAAGTGCACTAGCGTAGTCGGACTCGACTTTACGCTGCTGATACTTATCCTTTTAATTTTTCGAATTATTATGCGAAAGAGTAATTAAAATCTTATGACATTTATAAATATGTCGTATCAAGCAATAACATGAAATAATAATGTCAAAACATAATTAATAATATTTTGAAAATTGAGATATTAAAAATAGATTTGTGTTGAAAAAGTTTTTTTAACAATTATAATTAAATATATTAAAAAATTAAATAATATGTATTTTACTAGTTAAAGAATATTAGTGTTGGAAAATTTAAACTTTTATTAGCTGAAATTATTTTTTAATTATTTCTGTTCCTCTCCTCTCGTTATCTAAAACGGTGTTGAGTTTATCGCAACATCTGATCGTGACAACTTTCGAGAGGAAGAAATCTCGGCAATCGCGACAGAATGACAAATCGTGTACGACAATAATCATAATCTCAATGGCGTAATTGCATCTTAGTTTCGTGCAAAGCCGACAAAACCACACGATCGTCGGTATCGATAACATGCCGCTATCCGGCAACGGCAACAAATTGGAGTTCCATAATCGTGCTAATGCATCAGCCGCGCTGCAACGGGTGTGATGGCAAAATTGCGGCGCGTCCTTTAAAGAGAAACTCGATTTTATCGGCCACTAAGTATGCAAAGTATTTGCTTTGAAAAAAGGACCTATAAATTCTATTTACTTTCGTAAAAAAAAAAAAAAATAATAAATTATTTCTTTAAGAGCTAAATCAACTGATAGGAAACAAAAAATAATCAAATAATAAATACTAAATAAAAATATAAATACTAATATAATGATAATAATCTAAATTATCGATTTAATAATCTGAAAAATTCTACAATTCTCAAGTATAAAAAAGATTTATCTTTGATTGAAAAAATTTATTATTAATTTTTCCATATCTCTATAAAAGCTTTCTGCTGAAAGATGATCTGTTAAAAAATATTTTCATGAAAATATTATAATATTTTTCACACTGTGTAAAGTGTAAAGAGATAAAAATTGTGATCGCTTGTGCGGATATTTGCTTCATCTATTTTTCTTCAAAAAGAGAATGAAGTACGAGCCGCGATCGTGACGGCACGCCGTACTTCCGCGTATCAAATCGATGTCTCGTGCGCACCCTCGCAAGATGATAGTATTCTTGCGTAGAAGAAGGAACCACACTTCGGCACGCGATATGGAGATTAACGCGATACTTCGAGAAGTGGCAACTTCGCTTGGGACGAGAGAGTCTTCGTGAGCCTTAAACGCGTGCATAGCGGAGAAAACGATTAAATCTATTTACGTGCAAATCGAACATCGTATATCCTCTTTATCTTTTTCAATTTGCGCGATGAATCGGATAGACATCGATGTCATGTAAAATGAATGATATTGTCTAATAATGTAGACACATTTCGATATATTTTTCTTTATATTCTCCTTTCTTCTCTTATATCTATTAATAAACAAGTCAAGAGTAACAACGTAATCAATCGTTTCGGAACCGGGAAGATAGACTGCCAGGCAGTTCGACGCGGTTCGCGCTTGACGTGTACACTTGGATTGGATCAAAGGAAGGCGCGCAAAAACGCGAGAAGAAACTTGATGGGGAGATGAGAATGCATCTCGAGTGCGTAGTCGCGATCGAATGAACAACCTTGTATGGAAAAGGAAAATGGAATCTCACCCGGGAAGATTTCGCATAACGGATTGCGTCATTAGCATCTAGAATCTTGACGTATCCGTTTCGTTTTCATTCGACGATAAAAAGAAATGAGAGCATTTTTTTACATATTTTCGGGCATTCTCACGCTCTCGTAGTACGCTCGCCACTGCCGCCGTTCGAAATTAGAAAAGTGCCAATATAAAACCAAAAAAATGCCGATTTAGTTACAACCTATGGTCAAACGCAGCTGCAACGCGCGGGTCCAATGTCCAGATAACACGCGAAAGAATAAAAGAAGATGGGAAGAATGGACGATTGGGAAGGAGATTGAGGAAGAGAACCCGGTTCCTGAAGACGATTTGCCATTCGGGTTCTCGTAAAAACGACGGGAATGTCACTGAATGATCTTCCACGGGACGACTTTTCAGTAAGTAATTCTTCGGCAATTATATAATTACTCGTGGTTAACTTTTACGCGTTAAGCGTCCCTCAACCTGGCGCTCTCGTGGCAGAACGTAGAGAGAGGAGAGTCGTTACGATATTTACTGCTACATAATCGCTGCTCCGACGAAGAAATTTACCGCTGGCTGAGCAAGGGAGAGCACAACGCGGCGAGGTTTAAAGACCAGCGTCGTTTCGACGAGATGCCAAGCGATTCGTAGCTCGTCTTCGAAGGACGCATGAGATACAATCGCTCGAGAATGGACGTTTCAAGACTTTAAGCGACTTCCTACTTTAATGAAAATTAATGTAATAGCGCGTCCGCGACACGGCCAGATATGTTGAATGCAACAATATTATTAAGGAAATGGACCAATGTTAGAACTAAAGATCGGAAAGATTCTCAAGATGTACGTTTTGCGATGTAATTTGTACATTTTTCAAAATCATTCAGGAAAGATTTCGAGATCACTAGATTCATTGATCTGATGTATTGGTTTCGCGGTATCGACGAGTTATAATTCTGACGTAACATGATCGGCAACTGACACCGATAATTATCAGAAGGCATGATACAACATTGATATTGATTGATCAAGCTTACATCAGGAGAAATGCGAAAGCAGAAATGAATCAAGCGCGTAATTTATAAGATTCACCTTAGAGATACGAAATCGTGTGTATCTAAAGTAAGTAAACTTTATAAATTATGGATTTAATCCACTTTATAGCGTCGAATATTGTGAAAGCTCTTAACGAAATTAACAAATCAGATTAGAGATTCGAAATAAATAAAGATTATAAGAACATTCCTGATTGTTATAAGCTTTTTCTGACAATTTGTATCGTTGCTACTACATCTCTACTTGTCTTTTTTTTTTTTTTTACTGAATTAACGTCAATCTTCAGGAATCGCGGGAACGAAGGCCATCATAAAGACTTCGCTTCTCGACGTTTAAATTAAACTACTTTATATTTATCGGAATATGAAAAAAAAAAAAAAACGATAGATCACACATCTTCTCTTTGCAACGGGACACTAATTGCGGTCAAAAATACGAAACGCAAGAGAGGTAGCTCTCCTCGCATGTGTATCGTGGAAACACACAAAGTATGGCTCATCATCATGCCACGGATACATGTACCCGAAATTAGCTGTGATCGATGGACGTCGAATGAACGGTGGAAAAAAGCGAGTGCGCTCAAAACGCACGAAGCGTTAACGCTGTTGTTGATCGAGGGTCGCGTGAGCGATTTGGCCGGGTTCAGGGCGGGTACCACGCATCTTGGCCCGAAACCGGCGATCGCGCTCTTATTTTTCAGCTACACTGTGGCGGACATGCGAAAATAGTGATTAGGAATTTGCATCGTTGCGCCCGTCATTCCCATCGACCGTTGGGATTTGCATGGAGCCCCAGCATAATTTTTCCCCAAAAAAAAGGAATACGAAAAGATGGGTTATACCGACACAGTATATGCAAACACACTTGCTACTGAAGCCGAGGCACTATTTCATGCTGATGATCTTAATTGAAACTCATGAGACGTATTATTTAATAATTGAAGCACTCTGAGAATGACACAGTCATTACAAAAGATTGTATTGAAGAAAGACGATCTACCGTGCCATTCTTCTTCTTTCTTTTTATTAAAATTTAGACTTGATAAAAAAAAATCAAAAGTAAGAATTCTCGTAATTTAAAGTGGAGGAACTTGCGGAAACTAATCTTCTAAGTATAAATGCGTAGTAAAAATTTTTCATTAAAAACACGATAGATGAAACCTGTCAATGTATTTTGTCATTTCTTGGAAATCATTTTCGAATTTTGTTCGAAAAGGAATTCTCACGGCAGACGTCATTTCCATCATACACGAAACAAATCATTCGCTCGAGAATGTCCGCGGAATCTTTAACTTTTATACGCGGACAAGTACGATCGCGGAGCAAAAAGAAAGCGGGTGAGAAGCACGCGTGACCTGTATTTAAGGTGGTTTCGACAGACCCGAGAGACCAGGGCCTCCGTCCTGCTCGTGTGATTCTTATTTGCAAACCGCTCCCTCTCCCTGCCTCTCCGTAGTGCACGCAAACGTGAGAACCCTGGGTCCTCGCATTCGTCGAACTATACGTGTGAAAGACCGTGTAGCAGACCGCTCTAATTCGATAGTCGGGGAGCTAGTTGATTATATTGTGAAATGGCGATTTCCGATCGTCCTAGTTCTCTTCGCGCATTTTCTACTTCTATGCTTGTCACAAAACAATGTTTCCTCTTTTCGTCGATTTAGATAATTTCGCTATGTGAAGAATTTCAGGGAATCGCTATTCAGAGAAATATCGTGTATCATATGCGATGATTGAAGGATGAAAACCTTTTTCTATATATTTTTTATGAATCTTTCTTTTTTATCTTCCTTTCAAAGTAATAAACTATTTGTTTTCCCTAACTATTATATATATATATATATATAATTTTTAAGAATATATTTTTAGATTTTTTAAATATTGGAAAAGATATTTCTTATGAAATGAACTTATGACATATCTTATAAATGGAAATCGTACAATTTTGATTCGTCTTTACGATGCGAAATTTTTAAGAGAATAAACAAGATAGTTAGCTAAGGACGCTTCTAGATCCGGCTGTGAACGCAACGATGAGGATCTTGTTCTTCGACGAGATTCATCCGTCGCGACTTTTACAGCCGCGCAACATCCCACCTCTTCTCTTTCGATATTTATTACGACTGTACCTAAGTCCATTCGCAACCCTTATCGAGCTCTCGCCGGCCCTCCGTAACGCGCGCGTCAAGAATCGAGAGCCGCGAGCGGCCGACAGTGCGCCGATTCCAATTCGATATCACACCGACGCAGCACGGAAGAAAAGAAAGAGAAGGAGAAGCGCATCGCGCACTGCACGCTACCCGCCTATATATCAGTCATCAGTAATAAATTTAGAAACAAATTGCCGGTCACCTCGACGACCCATCGCGAAAAGGCGCGATGGATCCTAAGAGGAAGGGATTGAAGCATTGCCGGGGGAATAGGGCAGCGGACGAGCCGCAAAGCAAACAACAATAATAATTATTTGATACGAGTCGACGGAAGAGAGAGAAAGTGGGGAAGAAGGAGGGGAAGAACTTACGCGAAGTTTGTAATATCTGTAATGGGCTGTTCTACTCGAGTGACCTGTCGGCCGGCGCTGAATTAATGGCGGCCGAGATTTCGCGTGGAAAACGAGACGATCGGTACGAGCGAGCTAAGGAATGAGAGAGAGAGAGAGAGAGAGAGAGAGAGAGAGAGAGAGAGAGAGAGAGAGGTGTAAAAGCGACCACATAGGGAAAAGAGGGATCCACGGGGTGGAAGATCGTCGATCTCCCCGTCTCTCTTTCTCAAGGCAACCGGCAGTCTTAAGTCGTGATGCACGAGCATACCCGCCGACCCTTACATATATCGAGTGAACGAGTCTGCTCGCGTAATCGTATTCCCATCTAACATAGAACGCACGGGCTTTTCTATTAAGGAGATTCCTATATTAATGAAAGATTAGACGAAACGTTTTTCACCGAAGAAATTATAAAATGTGGATGTTTTATTTAAAAATGAAATTGTAATTAAAGTACGGAACTTTTACGACATTTTTCTCTTTTATTTATCAATATACTTTGAATTGTTGTTTTTAATTCTCGCGTACGATGAATATTACTCCTAACATAATAGTGGCAATTTAACTGCTCGTTAAATTGTAATCGTAATATCGTTATCCGAGAGGGTTATAATAATCTGGCAGTGTGTCGATTTTAAGGATGTAAAATGATGTACTTGTCTCCTCTCAGAAAGGATCATCACGAATGGGTATGCTAGCGTGGCTGTGGCTGGAAAGCCTCGCGCTAATTGAATGGGAAGTCGTTCGGGGCAAACCGCGGAGCGTGCTCGCGTTCGACCCGGACGCATTTATAGCGGTCGCTTGATGCGCGCTTAATTGCCTGAAAAAAATGTGTTCTGTCCGCGCGACTGTACTTCGAGAATGGAAATTTCGACGGTAAAAACAGAGTTACGCGAATTAATTAAGTGCCATTAGGAACGACTATATTTCGTATCACGTGCGTTTTTTTGCAACAAAATCTTGATTTAATTATACGATCTATGTCGATCTATCCCGGACCTACCGCGAAACGAATCGTCTCGACTGTTAAACTTATTTTCGCAATCACACCCAATGCATTTATTACGTCATCGAGGCTGTTTACAATCATATACATAACACGCGTCCGATCGTAGCCTACCGTCCTTCACTTACTTCGAAGTTTACCGTGAATGTCCTCGTTCATAATAGCGCGCATTAGTGAAAAACAGAATCATTTGAAGTCGGGATCACCATCGGCGAAAAAGCGAAATTACTGATACGCGACGGTAGTTATTAGTGTTCAGTTAAAGAAAGATAAAATGACAGGCCTAAGAGAAAGAGAGAGAGAGGTAGAGGGAGTGAGAGTGGGAGAATCAGGCTCCTTACACAAGAAATATTTTCCTGCAAGTTGTCCGTCAGGCGTGTGACCGAAGTTGCCGCATCAACAAGGTTTGCTTCTCGCGGTATCTGCATGCAAACTCATTATGCATCAGCGGGCGTGTGATGCGCATGTGATTTTTGCGAGCGAGTAAGGAGAATTGCGCCGTGTGCGTCGCGTGTAGCCAATCGCATGTTACACGTGACGCATTGTTCTCTCGCACTTCGCTCTCGGGAATACGCTCCTTCGATCATAAATATCGCAAAGTTGCTGCAAAATAAATGTTTTATATTTTTGTTTTTGTTTTTTATTTATGGATATATACCAAACAAAGACAAACTTTGTATATTTTGTATTTCTTTTTATCTCTCCTATTTTGCGCTCTTGTTTATAATTTAGGCAAACAATCATATTAATTAGCAATCACAAATTGTCAATTTTTTAAGTATCACTTAATTAAAAGCCATATTAGTTAACCATCACTAATTTAACT
>JBCAUJ010000089.1:567314-607173 GCA_038406275.1 Cataglyphis albicans | reverse complement strand
TTAGCAATCACAAATTGTCAATTTTTTAAGTATCACTTAATTAAAAGCCATATTAGTTAACCATCACTAATTTAACTTGCAAATATCGATTTAACATGCCTTTTCAAGATTTTTAAGTATCAATTAATTATTAATCAAAAAATCTTTAATAAATTTTCAAGAACCGTCATAGCGGAAACACAATGCCGCGTATAAAGGGTCGAATTCTTCTTAGACACGCTAGAATTGGATACGCTAAAATTTTCCTTACACTAGATAATGCTTCCCTTCAGCTTTTCCAAGCCTTGAAAACAACGTATAAGACGGAAAACTATAAGAAGACAAGGCGCTGCGGCGCCTTCCGAGAGTTCCCGTCCCAAAAAGCCGGCGTAAAATTCGGCGATGAGCGTGACGGCCACGAAACATCTGGTGGGACGTTTTCCGAAACAGGTAATACAGGGAGAGTCTCAGAACATAATGATATACTGGGGCTGGTGGTAAAGGGCGAGATCCTCCCGCTGCTAATTAAAATTTACCCGCGGAATACATTACCGCAGTCGGGGCCTCACTGCTGTGCACACACACACACACACACACACACACACATATATATATATATATATGTGTGTGTGTGTGTGTGTGTGCATGTGTAGCCGGGGACCTATAGTGGAAAATAACGCCCACCGCGCCCAACCGATTTGACACTTCATTATTCGCCGGCCACGTGGGACCCTGTCATTAAAACGAGATTAGTCTCGTAATCGTAAAGTCCGACCAACAAGGCCTCCTTCTACTACTTCGTTCGCTCGCGCGCCCAAGCTACAACGTAGAATAAAGATGATAATAAGCACCGGTCGTATTTCAAGTCTCCATCGCGGCCGGCGCCAAAAGAGCAGAAAGCTCGTTCAAGAACGGATCCTTCAGAAAGCTATACCAGAAAACTTGTTCACGAAAGATTGCAAAATTTTTAAAAATTTTAAAGAAACTATAAGAAAAAAAAAACTTTTCTAAAAAAAACGCTCGAGAAAGTAACCCCTAATTTTGTTTGTCCAGAGAAACGCATTGAATACGCAATTGTCCATTGATTTGAATCAACCTATCTGATTTATTATAAAAAAATTTTACTGATATTAAAAGAGAGATTCGTAAATGAGGATTATATTTTAATTATACCTAAATATATAAATGACAATTAAATTTCTTTTGAATTTATAAGACTTGCAATTTTGTTTGATTCGAGCTTGGATAAATAAATTGGAATAAAATTTCTAAAAATAATAATTCACGTAATAATTTGCACATCAATACATATCGGCGAGAATCGTACGGTCGTTGGTACCGTGACGGAATGGAACGTCGCGAACGTTCAGTCCAATCCGCCGAAAACGGACGAAGGGTGGCGTTAACGCGTCCCAACCGTTTCGCCGCCACTTTGCACACGTCGGGCCGGTGCATACGCAAATATTCTGCCGCAGAGCATGGCAGAAACGTCCAGCTTATGGAGGATTAACGTCACGTCTTGGCAGAGTCCACCCGTGGGACCGACAGGAACAAAAATACTCTCTCGGTCTCAAGCATGCGTCTACTTTCTGAGATCAAGCTCGGGAAAAATGCACGAACCGATCTTTCGCATTTTCGCGTATATTCGACATTAGAATATTGTATTCTCTTTTTTTTTAGAGCTCTAGAGTGAAGAAGATTCTTGAAATTTTTGTTTGACATTTATTTCATCAATACACATCAAAGATTAAAATTTTGCATCAATATTTGTTGTATATCAATACATTAAATAAATTTAAATAGTCTCATATGTTAATTAATATTACAAAAATAAATACTTGTGTTGAACCATCTGTTCATATAATTACATGATTAGTTGTCATTCATTGTTCAAGGTTCGGATAATAACAAACAAGAATATCGAAAAAAAATAATATTGTACGATCTGATACTAGAAGAATTAGAACTAAGAGTTTCTAGAATCGATCCGCGCACGCAATGCACCGAGATGGAATCCCGAAGCGAGCGAGAGAATTTTTCCGCCGCGATCTTTCTTCCAAGCGCTTCCTTTTTTATTTTGCGAATAGTTTGAGAGTTTACTGCCTTTTTGTGCATGCGGGGTAAGAGAGAGAAGAACGCATCTTTGTCTCTTTATGGTCGGAAAGTGGCCCGTGGAACATCCGCGGCAAGGCCCGAGGAGCTCAAGACGGCATCGTCTCATAGCTGCGGCCGTCTTCTTCTTGAACGCCACGAAGAAGTACGGTCGGATAATAACGAGTTTCGTTGTCGTCCCTTTCACCCTGCGCGTAGCGCGAGTCGTAAAGTCAGCCGATGCTAACCCTCTCGTTCCGTCAACCACCATCAAGCCACCGCTCGCCTGTTCGACCATTTTTCTTCTACGGCCATGTGGATGATTGTGTCAAATTTTTATTACGCCAACGAGCCCGTTTTACACGGGGTTTCGCCTTATATGGCAGTGAAACGATGAGGAAAGAGAGAGAAAGAGGAGAGAGAGTTTTTACTTCGTATGGTTGTATTCCTCGTGGACATCGACAGATTGCAAAGGATAATGATGATAATTGTAATAATAAATGTGATATAATGAGTCTGATAAAAGATAATACTATGACCAAAGACTCAGATAGATAAATTATTTAGACTTTTTGATAAATCGAAGAGTCTTTTTACAAAATAATAGCGCAATTTACAGTTCAAGGTAACAACATTATTGATATAATGTAATATACTTGATGATTTTTATAGTTTTCTATTTGGAAAGTTTGTCAATTATAATTACATATACGGTATAAATATTATTTTGATAATAATATAAAAATACTTTCTGAAGTATATCACGGTTTGACAGTTTGACAATTCCTTCAACCTCAATTGGCAAATTTGTATGGAAACTCTTATCTTAAATTTTGGGTAAAAAAAGATTTGACATAAATCACTTTTTCATACAATAAATATTTCTGTTCAATGTTGCGCTTTAGCCTTCAAAAATCTGTCAATGGTGAGATAGAACCTTATTATTAAAAATGTTGAAAAGGCTATAAATTTATACTTTCACTGCTCGATAAACTGTTATTCAATAGCCGTACGAAACAATTTGCGAAATTACAATAGCGACGGAGCCAGCATTTTCAAAAGGGAAATGTTGCGGTATCGAGATGAGAGAGGTATCGTTTTCTGTATGGTACATCGTAAAAAGATTTAAGGGCACAAATATTGCCACTTTTACTATGCCTATCTCGGTAAATTACTTTATAAACAAAATCGCTAGTTCAAAGATTCCATCCAACGTACTTTTCCTTTCTTTGACAAAGTCAACTTTATTAACGTTTGCACCCGAAAATTCAACCCTCCATTCTACAACACAATTGATTGCACCTCCGTGTCGAACAGGTTATTACGAGCTGGTTGAGTCCAGGAATTCCTGCGGGAAATCTGCCCGCGACGCCTCGGAGTTGCACGGCATAACTCCGGAAAAAGGCAAACTTCCAAACTCGGAACAAAAAAGAGAAGAGCCACCAAATGATTATTTCTAACAATATAATTACTTTAAATAAGATTCAAGAGAATCTTTCCTCTCTTTCTCTCTTACATATCGCAAATAATGTATTTAAAACTTAAATAATAAGAAAAAAAAAGAGCAAAATAAATAATAAACAAATCGTTAAATAAAAAAATAAAAGAAATAATTATTTGTTAGAAAATAAATTTCGCAATTATGTACCAACAGATTAAAGCCATTATTGGATCTATCCCTTCGTTTTGAAATTAATCGGCAAAATAAAATTTTACGTATAATTGAAATATTTAAGATAGACGACTTATACGCTTTCTGTATAATCCACAATCACATTCGTTCCCTGATATATGTAATATTCAAT
Source organism: Cataglyphis albicans (assembly GCA_038406275.1). Classification (NCBI taxonomy): domain Eukaryota; kingdom Metazoa; phylum Arthropoda; class Insecta; order Hymenoptera; family Formicidae; genus Cataglyphis; species Cataglyphis albicans. The sequence goes on along the minus strand of JBCAUJ010000089.1, from coordinate 603,298 downwards.
GCGATGTCAATTATACACGAGACTACCTGACATTTCACGTGACGCGATACGCCGATATGTTGTATTCTTTCCTTTTTTTTTTTTTTTTTTTGTTCACCGAACGAGATACACACCAGGGGCGAGGAGGCAAAGACGCATTACCAGATTGGCTCGCGTACGCATTCAGAGGGTCCTTTACATTCATGAAGCTTTTATTCGGTTGATTTGACTACGCGCTTCGTATACGCGGCTCTCGATTTGATTTGCATTGATTGAAGTGGTCGGCTTTCCCGATAACGACCGTTTTTCTTCCGCGGTGTTGCGGATTCCGGATCCGTAGTTTGTCCACAGCATAGCGTTGCGTAAACACGTGTATACACGGGTGCAAACTCGCTTTTACATTGATCTTAAAAGAATTTCACTATGAATATTAAACGAGCAAACAATCACAAATAATTTCGAATTGATCGCGCAGAGAAAATTCATCCGTTAAATATCAATTATTCAAAATTGTATAATAATTGTATAATAATTTGTAATTATATAGAATTTGTACAATAAAATTAACAGTCTACTTACGTTCAAAATTCTTTGTTAGCAGATTAATTTATAAGAGGAGAATCGTATAATATTTTATGACAATATATATATATATATATATATATTGCAAACAAATTAAATATTAATTAAATGTTAGTTATATATGGATAATAAAAAATTGAAATCTGTAATATTGATATAAATTATAAACGATTATACAAATAATGTTGCAATGCGATATTATTTGCATATATTGAAGAAATATATTTTTATCTTAAATATTATCATATTCATATAATAAAATATTATTACACAAGGGCAATAAAACATATATTGGAGTTAGAATGATATTGATAACAAAGTGATTGAATAAATATTGTAATGCAAAATTGTTCACATATAACACATGATGCAAGACTCCCATTTTTATCGCGAATCCGTTGCTCGCAATGTATTTCTCAGACGCCTTACAGCAAGCATCGCGATAGATACGAGCAGCACTTCACCGTCCACGACAACGGCGGCATTGTGTCCGCGTCAATGGCAGAACGATGATTAATCGCTCGAGTGTCACGGATATCGTTCTCTCTTCTCGCGCGCGGCTAGCACGGTCGGAAAGAACGCCGAAGAATAATACGCGCGTAATACCACGGGACGTATAAACGGTCTCCATTAATAAAAATCATATCGCTATTAAAGCCGAAAATATTTACACTGTCGCGCAACAACGGTGTGACCGCTCCCCCTAAGTCTAAGGTCGCGAAGCGACTCTGATCCTGGCCGCGCGCGCGATCCCGAAGAGACGAATCTCGTGAAAAATCGAGGGAACCGCGTTTAAGCCGGCGACGTCTAATCGTCGCGGAATGAGTCTCCACTTTTTCCTCCTCTCGTTTTCCTTTTCCCTCGAAAGGGACCACCTGGAAATTTCCCAGATTAAATTGATTCGTACGCGCACTTTGCGGCGACCTGATGATTCTTCTCCGCCGCCGTCGCCGTCGCCATGACCGCATCATTCATCTCACCGGTGTACTATTAGTACTGTTATTTATGATGAAAAAAAAGCGTAGAACGCGAGAGCGGCACCCATTATGTATCGAGATCGGGTCGCCGGGTGATTTATGCCGGCCGTGCAAATTGCCGCTTGTCCTTTGTAAGACGGGCGAAGTGAAACGTCGCCGATTAAATCGGCCACGTTGATCGTGATTTAGCGAAGTTTAGGAGGGCCCGGGCTCCGCCGCCTCGTGATTGCGAAATTAGCGATCGCGAGATTATCGCTAAGTTTATGCGCGCGAAAAATACAGGCGTGGCTGTGGTGTCAGCTCCCCCGTAGTTACTAGAAGTGCGAGATGCGCGATTATTTGTAAATTTAATTAAATTACTCGACGAAGATTAAAATAATGCGACGTATACCTAAGGAACGTTCACGAGCACGGAAAAATTTGTTTTAGGCATCTTTTACCTTTTTCCGATATTAATTGATTTGAAAATGAAATAGAAAAATAGTATATAATATGATGTGTTAAAAGAAACAAATCTTGAAAGCAATTTTTTTCCCTGCTAAAACCTCGTTATAGCCAAATTACTAAATTCTTCTTCATCTTCTTCGATATCTTTTTAATTCTCAGATCTCAAAATGATCCAAAAGATTATTAACATATTTTATCTTTATCATCCAATGTTTCGAAGCATTTCAATGTGGGATACGTTCGTAATTGTAATAATTCGTGTTCGATCTGTAAGACCATCAACTCAGCGTAATTATCCTGAAGCTTCCTGATTATATTGGCTCGCTGCTTAAACAGACGCATCTTTCGATCCATATGCTTGCATTGTTTTGTTTCTTCATCGATATCACGTTGATACTCCAATTCCCATCTCGCCACATTCATCTCCGTGACGGTTTGATCAAGCTCGGCATTCTTTTTCTTTACACGAGTGATCTTCTGTCGGACATTTTCCAGCTTATTCATCTCTTTGGACAATGCCTTGTTCAAAGATTTCTTCGCGATCTCGAGTTCCTTCTCGAGACGCACCGCAGTTTTATCATCGCGCAATCCCTTTGACTTCCTCTTCAGGTACATTCGCATATCTCGAGTAACCGTGATGCTATTCAGAAAATGCAGATCCTCTTCCAATTCCTTGAAGCGCATTCTCAAGCAACGATGTTCCCACTCGAGCGACAATATTCCATGGCGGAAGTCGATTATGCGCTTCAGGGCGTCCAGTTTGCGCGCTCCCGCGGCGATAATGTGCTCGTTAACTTGCTCGATCTCATTACGTGGCACCAAAATAGCATCCGCGGTATCACGTCGTTCGCCCTTCAATTCCAACTCCACCTGACCTCTTTGGAGTACCAATTGCACTTCGCCATCCAGCTCATGCAGCACGTGCTCGTCTCTCATTCTCTTCAACCGATTCGTGAGGAGGTCTATGCTCGATTTGCAATCGACGATCTTGTTCTCGAATATCGCAATCGTCTGCTCCGCGAAGGTTATCTCCAGCTGCTGAGCTTTGATCTTCAGTTCTATATTGATCTTCTGGCGACGCAATTGGGTGAAGTGATTCCAATGAGCATCGAGCGACTGCGGTAATTCCTCGGGTCTCGCGTCGAGATTCTCGAGGATTTTCAAGTAATCCGCGCAATCGGTCGGCAAATAAGCCGATTTGATATGATTTATAAGATCTTGCGCGAGAGTTAGCAGATCGCTGGCAACAACGTTCTTCAAAGACACTTTCGGCCTTCGCTTGTAATGTCGTTCGAGATACTGAATGTTGACCTTCGATAGTGCGGCGAATTCGTAATATAACTTCTTCACTATCGCTTTCTCACGAGTACAAAGTGCGTCGTGTTGCGCGAACAAGTCCTGATAGACGTCATGCAACTTGCGCACGTGTTTCTCCAGCACGGTCTTGTAAAGATGTTTCTCGGTTATCTTTCTTTTTATCTTATCATCTTCCTCTATATTCGCAATTCGTGACAGGTTGTGTAGACGACCACGAATGTGTCGTAACTTCAGTTGTTTCATCGCCGCTTCGATTTTTAACTTCAACTATAAAGCAAACGACAAGATTATTGCGAAAAAATGCGACACGTTTAATCAATATAAAATTATATATTTAAAAAAAATATATTAATTCACAAATCAAATAATCATTGATGAGGCGATAATAAAAGTCAGAATCGAGAGAAGAGAGAAACCTGAAAGAGATCGTTGAGCTTAGCGTCAAATTTGTCGATGCCTTCTTGCCGAAGTACGCTGATCTTGGTGTAATCGGCTTCTAATATTCTTTTGTAACGTTCGCGCTCCTGTTGAAGGGCCTCCACGTCCTCTTCGTACTTCTTTACGGCTTTGATATCGTCAGGCGTATATTGCTCCGGCTGTTTTTCCAACATACACGCGGGCTTACGCACATCTATTTTGATGGTCTCTTCCCAACGAATTTCTAATACGCCATCCATCATCTTCATCAGAGCGCGATCGCGAAAATCATCGACCAGCATCAATTGTCTCATTCGTTCGGCTTCCATCGCTTGCCTGTCTAAAATTTCTTGCTGCGATGGTGTCACGTAGGGTTTTGCCTTGATCTCTTCACGAAACACTTCAATAATGTTCTCTACTTTCTCCTATTAAATATATCGTATTCGCATAAGTGATTACTGTTACTTAAGATAATAATTAAGCAGTTATTTTTATTGCATTATGAAGGAAGATTACATACATATATATAATTTTAATCTTTTTGTATATAAAACTATAAATTTTGTACAGTTTTCAACACTATGACGCTTATATGAGTGCAAAATATTTGTTGAATCTAGTACAATTTTGCAAGGAAATATTTCTTACACAATTATTCACAAAATTATTATACATATGAAATACATTGCAGTTTGCTTGCTTTTAGTCATTATTTAAGAATTAAAAGAAAAAAAAATACAATTTTCCCATAAAAGACTCTACTTTAATCTCTCTAACTCGGTCATAAAAAAAATTGACTCACATTCTTTCGGCGATTAAGATCGCGGCGCTTAGGACATTCGATAAAAACAGTGTTCGTATCTCGTATTTACCTTGAGATTCCATTGTGGATCAACAGGAACGTGCCTGCTCTGATTGAACATTATCCTCAACTCGGAATCTATATGACGTAGCCTCTCGTTCCTCTCTTGTATCGCGCTCATTTCACGCTCTTTTGCCGCATACATGTCGTCGAAGAGTTTATTGAAGTAGACACGGAGCTTGTTGTAATCGTGCATCAGAAAACGCTCGTTTAACGTCACGTGCGCAAACCCATAAGACTCCATCTGCTGGTAAAAGTAAGTTGATTGCTCGACGAACCGATGCGTTGTCATACCTGCGAACGAGTTCCAGGCGATTAGTGAAACTTAATCGAATAAAATGGAAAATTACAAGTCTCGCAGTTTCATGCAAAATAAAATTGGAATTCTTAATCTTTGACGTTCAATTTGAATTTTTCATTTTCATCGCTTTGCAAAGTCACATTTTTTATTATCTCTATAAAAGTAAAAATGTAAAAGTAAAGAAATATAAAAAAACATTAAAGTGTAAAAAGTAATTATTTAATAAATTTAGGCATATAAAACTAAGCGTATAAATTTATTTATTAGTCGTATAAATTGATTTTTTGCAATAAATATCGCTAAAATACTATCGTCAAAAATCGATGAATCGATATAACGCTGCAAAATTCATCGAAGAAAATGATTATCTTACCTTGAATCGCCAGTAATTCTATTAGCTCCTCAGGATCGACCTCGCGCTCCTCTTTTTCAAGGAGCACAACCAACTTGCATACCCTATCTATGTGATGATAAACTCTCACGAATTTACATAATTCATCTTGAAGTTGATCGTAAGTGTAATGGCGCCATGGCTGGAAAGTATCGTCCGCGATGGTATCCACCGTTTCTTTAACAAACTGCGCCCATTGTAGATGATCGTTGAAATATGGATCTTCCTGCATGAACGGATAATTCGTCACTTCCATGTCACCGCGGAAGGAAAATATCGAGCGACCAAGCACGACTTGCGGATCCCAAAAAGTCGTCTTGATCCAGTCGGCCACACGATTCATCGATGCGCAGAGATACTCGAGCTCCATACGAACTTCCTCACGCTCGTCCTTGGCCGTTTTTAATTTCTGATCGCGGCCCATCTTGTTGAGATCGAACGCGGATATTGGCAGTCTCTCTATCTCCGGACAAGTCTCGTTGGCGTCGAGAAGCTTTTTTAGGGTGATTTTCAATGTTTCCAGATCCTTCATAATGGCAGCCTTCTTTGCGGCGAAAAGTTTTGTTTCTTTCTCCAGTTGCATCTCCTCTCGCCATAGCTCCCAGGATCCGTATTTCATTTCTGGGAAATCCTGTCTGGTACGAGTCAACGAGGTATCAAGCACCAAATCGAAAGAGGCATAATCGGATAATATCTTCTCCTTCTGCTCCTCATACCATTCCTGATTTACTGGATAAATACTTTTCTCAATCGTGGATGGTAATGCTTCGCTCTCCTATACTACAAACAAAAATTGTCAAGATTATTTCATAAATAAGAGTAGTATGATAAGAGAGAAATTAAATTAAATGCAATTAATTAAAAGAGAATAAGAAATTATATTAATCCATACCTTTCTACTCTTACGATGAACGCGCACTGCGATCAGAGAGCCATCCTGACCAATAGCAACTACAATACTACCAGTAGAATCGATGATCGCCCTCCGGCTACCTGAATCGAGCCTGTGGTGCGCCGGCACCACGGCGACGATCTGATGTATCGTTTTGTCACGGATTATGACCAATCCGTCATAGGCACACGTGACGATCCAACGTCGATTGACAGAGACGCGGGCGAGCCGCACGTGATGGCCCGTGAGCTCCGCGTTTACCAAGGTCGCGACATCACGCTGCATCTTGAACGCGTACAATTCCCGTTTGAGATAAGGCGAGCCTATCAACGATAAACCACCGCCGGGCGCATGAGACAACTCGTAGAAGAGCGCGGGCAGCGTCATCGTGCTGCTACTCTCATCGATCAAGCGATTTGGTTGCGACGCATTACTGTACGAAACGTCGTACACGAAACACTCGTTACCCGAGGCAGAGCACAGCTCATACTTGACACAAAGCACGAGCACTTTCACAATCCTGTGAATCTCGTCGTCGTACAGTACTATATCGACCAAACGCTTCATCGTCCGGAGCTGGGCAATCACGTTCCATGGCTTGTCGCGCCGTTGGTCTATGCAATAGCAATTGCCCGTATTCTTTTGCGCGGCAATCAGGAATCTACCGGCAACATAAATCGACCAGTGAGAGGTGTATAATCCATTGAAATAACGCGCGTTTATCGACGCTCGAAACTAAGTACCTTTGGCGAAGGTATATTTAAAAGAGAGGCTATCGCGGCTTTGAATGTGCTCTCTTGTCTATGGGAATAAAACATGGAAAATTAACGGTTACGTAATAAAAAAATCTCGTTTATCAAATTTAATGAACGATAGACAAAGAACATTCTTATGTGTTTCAATTTTATTTATGCACATACTTTGTTTTATTAGAAATTAGAGAGATAAAAATTCTGTTTCTTTATTTTGTATATTAAAATATTATCGCGTTTTTATCTAAAAATTATTTCGCTTTTTGTCTAAAATTGTATATTTAATATACCTTGTAAATTTTGTAAAGATATAAAATATGAATGAAACAAATCCTTGAATAAAATCTATTATTATCAACAAAATATATATTAACAATTTAATGACATTTTAAATTTTATAAAATTGATATGAATTATTTGAAGCTTACTTGCCAGAGCGAGAAAATTTTATGAGATCCAAAAAATTTCTCTGAAGACGAAAATATGCGAGTATCATTGGTTGTTCCGGATTAGTGACACCCACAATTATCAGCTCACCTTGATCGCTGATAACGGCGATCAATGGATCATTCGGATGTGACGTTTGAGCAGATATAAGGCCATCCATGTCGAGTTCTACTTTCGAGATTTCATTGCCGCTATAGCATTCGAGGATGGCCATCTCTTTGAGTTCATCGGTCACCGCTACATGATGGCACCAAGGATGCAGGAAATCGACAAACTGATATTTACCGCCATTACATAAATATTTATAGATTGTTGGTTTGCTGCCTGCCTCCTCAGAGAAGATTATCTGCATCAAGTATCCCTCAAGTGTGTAGTAAAAGAGCCAATCATTTTTTAAGGGATGCGCGACCAATATATACGGCTGGTAAGTCGATTTGATGTACCACTGTTTATGCCAAACGTTAGTCTTTGGGTCTTTCTTAAAATAACGAATTTGACAAAAAGTCGTCCTGAGAATAATCCCTTGGCGAAACCAGCACACGACTGGTACCGAGACATCCACGCAGATTCCGCAGTGTTGCGAGACAACGATGCGCTGAATATCAGTGCCATCGTAATCGCTCAAATATATGTGACCATCTTTGTCGGTGATGGCCAATAAAGGATAATACGAAGTGGGACACCAACTGATACCGAGGATCATAGCTTCCTCCGGTAGTTTTATTTCGTAATCTTTGGAAAAAATATATGCATATTTTAAGATCTTCAACTGAGATACCGTCATGCCGTTATACTTGAAAATATTAAAATTTTTCTAATAAAATCACATGCCTTTCAGAATGACAGTTTTGCCGATAACATCGAGTTCCCAGGTGAGTAGTCTTCCGCAGGTCTTTCCCATTTGACCAATGACAGTGCGTCCAATTTGATTTATTCTGATTATTTGACCGACTTCATCACGTATAGGCGTGTCCACGATCGCGATTTTCTCACCTGTTCTCCAATACCATACGATGATCGGGAAGTCCGGGTAAGAGCCCAACGATACGAGATGATTGTGGGAGGTGAACGCGATCGCCAAATAACCGCTTTGGCAACCCTGAACGCATTCGCAGATCTTTGTCATCGAGGGATAAGCAAAAACGAAGATTCGCGGGTTCATCGATCTCTCGGAGAAGGCAAAAATTGACAAGGATATGTGACCGGATATGCAACGAGCGCCGTCGCCGGTCGCATTGTTCCAGCACCAACGCAATGTTCGCTGCTTCTTGACAATGTGAAAAAACACGATGTACAAGCCGGTGCACCAGGCAAGCACGTTCTTGCCAATCCAAATTATTTCCTCGATTATACTACCGCGTATCCAGCAAGGTGAGTAACCAACAACTTGATCCATCTGCGCGAATTTTTCGCGACGATTGTGATGGTGATAAGTAATAAATTATTAATCGATTATAACCTTAGACAAACTTATGACCGCATTCATAATAACTGAAAAAAAAAAAAACGTATCGCAAACAAATTAAATCAGCCACGGTAATATAGATATATTATATCATCGAAAGGACAGAGAATATTTCAATTATTTTCGATATTTAATTAATTTAAATAATGTGACTTTTTACTTATAATCATATCATATAATCATTAATTTATGTTGATTCTTAATTTCTCAGCATATATTTTCGGTCAAATTTTTTTAAAACATATTATCAACGCTACAGCCGCGATTGAATGACTAACAAACTTCTTATTGCCCTTTGCAATATTCGAGACTAAAACCCTATGGGGTTAAAAGTTTCTATTGTTCTTTATTGTGAGGACAACAACGTAAAAATTCGAAACTTCATCATCAATTGCTCAACATTACGTTATATAAAGGCTTTTTTTTCATAATAAAAAAAAAAAAAAAACTGAATTAGACAAACATTTGCGCTGAGCATGAGATATGAATTTTAACTACTGAATATTGCATTTAACAATAATTTTATCTCGTTAAAAAAATTAATTTTACTAAATTAAAGTATACGATTTACTTAATGTCTATCAAAAATCGATGACAATAATTTCTACAATATTCTATTATATTATATCTTTAAATAAATTCCAGAAATTAATAAAAGATCAGCTTCCACAATACAACAAAATGTCGGTGGCAAAGTAACGTCTTTTAAAAGTGATAAAAGATATGACGTCCATTCATTCGTCCAACATATTACCAACGACGAAGGGGAAGGCATTCAACTGAGAATTACCTGTTTAACTGATGCGCCTCTGTTGTCTCTGCTCAATTCAACTAGTGACAACTATTCTCCGGCAACATCCTTCATATCCATTATCTGTGTTTTAAAAGATTTTGACGGAAGATGGATTTATTCCCATTGAAACGAGGCATTCACGCTTTATCGATTCACTTCAATAAAGCTGCGCTTCGACAAACAAAAAGAAATGAGTAGTTAAAAATTTTTTACAAGAAACACTGGAGATCCAGGAGGAATCGAGAATACGCACTGTTAGAATAAATAAATTAAGCATAAATAAATTTACTTAAAAAAAAATAAGACGTATATAAAATATCATAGGATTATCGATGTTTGGTTTAAAAACAATTTTTACCTTAAAATATATAATTTGCTTACATATAAAAAAAGGAATAATCTTTCATTCCAATGTGAATAATTAATGTAAAATTTTATTCATTATTGCATAATATTTTTTAATAATCATATGATTTGAGAGATTTTTATGAACGTATGTTTGATATAATCTTGTTAAAAAAAAATCAATAATTTTATAAACATCGTTCTGTCTCTCTCGTATAAAAATAAAAGATCACTCATTATACATGAATTCGCTTGTAATCACTACCTAAGAATATAACTTTGCACTTTTGTGCGCCAGAAGAGTATTTTGTTCGAATGTACATCCGTGGTGACGACGGATATTTGGTTCCTTCGACAAAGGCATCAACGCGCCAGTCTCCTTCTCGAAGAAAGAGTTTGGCAGGCTTAAGACAAAAGGTGATTAGGATACGCGCAGTCGATGGTGGTTTATAAAGACCCCCATAGCGTAGCGTGATGAGGTCAACCAGCAGGGAGTCATCCGTATAGCAAGGCCCGATCAAAAACCTTATCCTTGCCACGTGATATACTGCCCGTGGATACCTGCCAAGCGTTCTTCCTTCGCTCATTCTCGTTCCCTCTCTTTCCCTCTCTTTCGTTTTGTCCTTCCTTTCTTTCTCTCTTTCCCTCCCCTTCGACCTGGTCCTGGCTGCCCTCTGTGACCGGCAATCTGACTGACTGACTGACTGCCTACCTTGAGACTGTCTGATCTCGTATCCTCGCGTATCCGCAGCCGAAGAGAGCACTCGCTTCGTTCGCGGCGTCGTTCGCGCTGACCGAACGCCGTCGTTTCGCCATTAAAGTGACGCCCGCTGAGATTTGTATTTGCATAACCCAACGACCGCGTACCGATCGGCGTTATCGACGAGTGAACAATGCCGGTGAACAACGAGCGGCGTCGTCTTTTCGACGCTTAAATCGTCGCGTGGGAATCTGGAAGGCAGTCAAAGACGCATCGTGCACTTTGCACGATGTAGAGGAATCACCTGATTCGTCTATCCGTGTTTACGCGCTATACTTTAATCAGTCGAAACATTCACTCAGACAGCATTATTTTGTAGAATCAAATAATTCCTTCCAATTTAATATACATATAAAAAAAATTAAATTTTCAAATAAACAGGAAGATTTACGCGAATACAAGCTAAAAAAATTATATATAAAAAATATAGAATTTTTGAAAGAGCAATTACATCATCCGCTGGTATAATTTTCTACGATATTACAGCTTCTTACTTTTATGCGGAAGGTAGATACATCCCGATAGTTGAGATATTCCACACGTAGGCTATGCGTGATCGCTTAACGCTGATGTATTCGTGTAACGTTTAGTTGCTGCAATCCCGTGCATTGACTCCCGGGAAAGGCGCGCGCGCGCCTCGCCAAGACGGCAGAAAAAAATAGTGAAGAGAGAGCGGCGCAGCCAAAGGAGCACCATCCCGTGCGCGTATACGCGCCGCGGTCGTTCCGTAGCCGGCACGCACACGTGCTGCGCGACGAGCAACCCCCAGTCCGTCTCGTATCACATCGTCCGTGCAGTGTGGGAAACCGCGCCGCCCGAGAGATAGGGGAGAAGAGAAAGAGAGAAAGAGGGAGGCTGCCTGGAGAAGAGGGAAAGAGGAAGGAGGGTACGACTCGAAACGCGGCGAAGTAGCATTTAATCAGAGCCCCGCGTCGAAGTGCACGGTATACACGTGTACGTATATACCGCGAGAGGAGGGTAGGGGGAGAGGGAGGGGGAGGGGAGGGGGAGAGGAGCGGAAGAGCGGTATATGGTTCGGTTAGTTTTTGCTCGGGAGGTTGCCTGGAAATTGGCGCCAAATTAGTAAGGAGGACGAGGCGAGGCTCACGGTGCCTTGGGCTGCGTGACGCGAGACATTAAAAGTAACCTCTGCTCTTGTGCCCACCCCTCCCCCCGACCCTCCGCCGATCGCTGCTGCTTCTCCCCCAGTTCTTCCCCATCCCTCCGTCCCGTACTCGGATCCTATCCTCCTCGCTCTTCTCCGCAGCATCGCAACAACCAAACCTTTTCCTTCTTTCTCCTCCTTTTCTTCTTCCTCTCCTTCTTCTCCTTCTTCTCTTCCTTCTCCTCCTCCGCAGAGATGTTGTCCGTGCTCCGGAGAAACGAGCAGCAGCTTAGAACTCCTCGGCCTCCCAGTAATCACGTCCGCCCAACGAAAGGAAACGAGAGAAAAAGAAAGAATTCGCACTTACGCCGAATTCGGGTTTGCGTAGCGCGATTGGAAGGGTAGGTAGGTAAGAAATATCGAGGGGGAAGAGGGAAGCGTGTGATACCGAGCCGAGACCTTCGAAGATGGTCGTTGTCGAAAAAGGGTATCACGCCAACGGTCGCGAGAAAGCCCGGCCCTTCTCCCCCTCCCATCCCGCCCCCTTCTCCCTTCCATCAAGTATCCGGCACCATAGCGCACGGAATGACGCTGACGGGACCAACAGCGCCCGAAGTCTCTCACGGGCCCGAATGTTTTTGTCGCTCGAAGACGCGTACAGCGGACTTAAACGAGGAAACGAGGGAAGGTTTGCGGTAAATTTGTAGGCGTCCCGCTAATTTTCGACCAATGGAAACTAATGACACATGGCATGAATACAGATTAATACTTGTTATTATAATACGTGGAACTTTAATATGTACAAAACCGACGCTCGAAGGAGATCGTTCCGACTAGGAGATCATTCCTTCCGGTGATTCCGCGAAATAAATCGAATGTCGAGTGATTATGAAAATTCTATGCTTTAGGAATGCGTTTCTTAAAAATCGATCTTAAATATTAATTACATAATAACTAACACGCGTTTTAAAGAAGAACTCTGATCGCAGCACAAAGCATAAAATAAAGATACAGACTACTTAGAGTAATTATTTATCACAACATCGTGTATTAAACATGGAGTCATAAAGAAACGACCAATATCCTTGCAAAATATCATCTTTATCTTCAGAAATATTCGGATTCAACATCCTTTTACGTATGTGTGATCGCAGATCGATAAGCTAAGATTCAGTGGTCATTCACTCGGCGAAACTGGTCGTTCACTTGGTTGCGCATCTTAGCCTAGTAATTTGATTTCCATTTTTATCCGAAGGAGAGTCTGGCGGACCACTCGAATATCACCAAAACGCTACTCCCATTACGAATAGAGTTCTGATTTGCATCGGCGATAGCGCCGGCACACTGCCAGGCATAGAGAGCGTCTTGGCGATAAAAAAAGATGCGATCGACAAAATGGATAGGAGAGATAGATAGATAGATAGATAGATAAAGAGAGAGAGAGAGAGAGAGAGAGAGAGAGAGATAAAGAGAATCCGCCCGCCACTCTGGGAGAATTCGGCTTCGGTCGATGAGGCAGCTGTTACGTCTTTTGGCCGCCGTGCGTGCGTTGCACACGCATAGGGTGCCCCCGAAGAGAGACCGATTGTGCGCGCGTAGATTATAGATGTGTCGCTGTAATCACAGACAAACGTTTAAATCGCTAAACGTAAAATTACGTGCCCTGGCCCCCTTCTTGGATCCGGTGCTCTCTCACTCGCGCAGCCATATGAGATAATAACAACCTTTGTCATAGATTCGGCTAGCTGCCGACTTTTGATATCATCCTCGCCGACAGCTGCAATCATCCATCGTGCTCATCTAAGCCGAGTGTTACATCGCCGAGTTGTGTTACGTCGCGGCCAAAACGCCCGGTCATCTAGAAGCGGATAGGCCCCATCCGCGCTTGAGCCTGAAACGGATATAGCAATATATACATCGAGAGAGACGGATAGTCCTGTCACATGTGTCGTTAATCTTTAGCATTTGGCAGATTTGGTTTTTAATTTCTCATTCGAAAAAATACCGCTATTAATTCATATATAATCTTAATCTTGATAATCCTTATCAAATGCTATTTCAAAATACAAAAAAAAAATGTGCGATCTACCAAGATAAATAAAAATTTCGATTTTTAATGAGAAGGGATTGACAAAATTCAATTCTATCATCTCGTGACAAATTTTTATTGGTACGCGCATTCGTTTAATAACGCATCGGCTTAAATGAACTCTCGACCACACACGACGCGTCAGTGCGTTAATTAACGTTTACTCGCGCCTCCTTTGCGCCTCACCTGACGGTGAGCACAGCGCGCTTAAATGTCCACGGTGTTCACGGATCTATCCGCCATAGTCCCGCGACCTGTAGTTGCGTAAAGCCCCGACCCTAACAAAAGAAGCGGCGAAGCCAAGCCGTCGCGGACTCTCGCCGCGCGATGACATATGAGCTACCGGGCTCATTGTGTCGCCTTGAATACCGTTTAAATTGGGGAACGCGAGCTACATCGACAAGCTACTGAACGTCGTCTTGCGAACGTCACGATTTATCACGTCTTATACCACCAGAAGCGGACGGTGACTCGTCAATGCCTGAAGCTAATCAGATTCGGTGAGAGAGATAGATAGAGAAAAAGAGAGAATAAAAAAAATTAAAGTTTAATAAATAAAAAGAGAACATTGTGATTAAACTAAAATTGGTCCACGGAGGTAGTACTCGTGATCTTCCCATCGGCGACGCTAATCGGCCGATGATTGCGGACGAGGAACGTAACGACTCGATGATAACATCGACCTGAAAGGCTCGATTCGCAGTGCGTCGAATTAGTGATCAAAGTAGATCGAGTCGTTCTGACCGCTACTGAGAAAAATTTGATAAACGTCATTCTCTATAATTATAATTATATTTCTACATCTCGGTACGATTTCTTATGCAATTAGTATATATATACTGATTTAACACCGTTAAATCGCATGAATTAACGAATTTAAACTGCAAGAAGAGGTATATGTTGGCTTCTAGATTCTACATCTTGTAAAAAAAAAATACTATATAATTTGAAAATCGACATTGCGTCTTCTTTGTTCGATGAACATCGATCCGAGAATACTGTACGGTGTATCTTTATAATTATTATCCCTGATAGTGGTGGTTTGTAACTTACAACTTAACAAGATAGACGATCAAAACTCGCGCGCGAAAGAGAAAGAGAGAGAGAGAGAGAAAGTACGCTAAAAATGTCGACCGTTTGACGAAGAAGCGAGGAAGAGAGAAACGAGAGAAGGGAGAGGCTCGGTATATATATACACGCCAGGTAGATATATAAGAAGCAGATGCGTCTGTCATTAATATGAGCAGGCCGAGCTATTAATAACCAGTTAATGAGGACTCTCATCTCGCCACTCTCCCACCCTCGCCTGTCGTATGTGCGTGCGTATAGGGCTGACTCGTCGTACTCACCATTACGGGTAGGGGGATGATCGCATACATACATCGCACGTGTTCACACGCGTCCACAAACCGCCACATTGTACTCGCGGCCACAGCCGTCAAAGGGCCCCGCCAAACGTCATGATTTATAATCGACCGCGTGCAACAGCGGCGAATGAATAGAATCAGGAGGGGTAAACGAAGAATTTGAACTAAAGTAAAACTCCTCGAGGAAAGCATAGCGAGATAAACGGTGTAGAAATAATAATTATTCTTTAATAGCTGCAAGATCGGGGTAGCATTATTGTAAATTATACATTATATGTATATACAAAAAAAAAAAAAATAACCTTAATAATATTTCAGTAAGAAAAATTGCAATATTTATTCTAAAATTGCTAATATCTTTTTAATACAATAATAAGTAAAATATGTTTGTTGATAGAGCTGCGGTCGAGTTGAAATAACTGTGAAAATCGCTAAATCTCGTATTTAATACAAGATCCTATTTCTTTTCCATCGCGACAGAAACTCTCGATCAGATTAATCTCGCTCAAAGAGAGAGAGAGAGAGAGAGAGAGAGAGAGATCGCTGAATGAGAAATTTAACACTTTCCATTCGTGCCGACAGAAATAACGCCGGAAATACGAGATTTTTATCAGTGAGTAATCGCATCGTATAATCGTGACATTAATGTATAGATAATTATGTCTATATGACAATTACAATTTCAAAATTTTTTTTCTTCTTCTGAATTCTAATGCAAAGTCTACATTTAAGCCGAATGATCTTAAAATATAGAAAAAAATGCGGGATATTTCTATCAACTCAAGTAGAAAATATTTTTGTCCCCTTAAATCGGAGGCAATTTTCACACTGCGTGAGTGTCGGGGGAGGAAAGGGCAAGGGGGTTGGCCGATAATTAAATGAGAACCCCTGAGTACGAACGCAGGAACGCCCACGCCATGCATCAACCGTGACGTAGATAGGTAACGCCGCTGCAGATGGAGAAGATGGTCCTCCGAGATATACCCCCGCAGTCGGTCTTCCACCTTGGTTAGGGTCAGCTATCTCGCGCGACCCATCTCCGCCTATCCAATCACACACCGCGCACCGCGTATATGGCACGCAAACGATAATACACGGTGTCCCAATTATCCCGCGACACGGCAAGGCCCCACGTTGGCTCGTTCTCTCGCCCGCTTGCCGTGAGAGCATTTTCAACACGCCCCCGTTGCTGCCCCCTGTCTCGCTTCCCCCCCCCCTCCCCTCATCTTGCGTACCAGTCGGACCCCTTGTAAGCGACCACAAACGACGAAGCACATCGCTTTCATGCTGTAAATCGCGAAATTCCGACCCAGCTCCATCATCGACGAACGTTCCAGCATCTTGAAAGAACCGTCTGCTTTTTTATTTTTCGTTATTTATTCATCTATGTTTTCGTTAAATGGATTATTATTTTTAAGTATCTTCTATATCAAAAAAAGAGCACTTTTCAATAATTTTTATAAAATTTAACAAGCGATATATAGCTAAAATTTCGATGAATAATTTTTCAATTATTATAAGGCGATTAAATATGATTTTTACGTTTACTAAAAAAAAAAAAATAATAAAAAATTGATTATTGCTTTGTGCTGCGAGGTAAGATGGTATATTGAATTGGTGTGTGTTTTTCTCCGTGGCACCTTCATATAATATCTGCAACATAAATAAAGTATCCTCTTAAGGAAAGAATGATAAATAAAGAAGCAAGCGCAGGCGTTTGTAGAGAACAACGCCTATTAGCAACGGATAGCCAATTTAACGCACGCAAGTCTGGAGCAATATGCTCGTCCCTTTCGAAATCCGAAACAACAAGACGACTGCAAGTTGGATCTATTGAAAGCAGGATCTTTAATTTCGTGCAACACGAAAAATGTAGGACGTAAAATTTCAATCCGACATCGATCTTACGTTTCGAACGTAAATGCCTCACGCGTTTTACATTAATTCGACTGATCAGTCAAAAAAAATCGTTTCTACTTAAAAAAAAAATTATATACTGAACGTTTCAATCTTTAAATTTATATAACATAAACTTCAGGATGTGCGATGGTACTCATGTTTGACCTAATTCAAATTTCATCCTGTCGTAAACTCGATTTCCCTTATATGCATGCATAATGACGTGTTAAAAGGCGACTACTCTAATCTTGAAAAATGGTTATTCTATATTATGATGGAACAGCTTCAAATAGAACATTGGCATCGAAAGAATTCCGCGTTCTCAATCGTGACAGTGACAAGGAAAGCATAGATTTTAAGAATTTTTAAGAACTAGAGCAGATGTCAATGACACATACAATTTTTTTCTAAAATTTAAACAGCTCGCACTATAGTTTTCAGATCGAGTATTAATGTTAAAATGTTTAGATAACGACAAGAAACATAAAATAAGAGATGATTGATTCTTGCTTAATATTATGAAAATATTTATAGTAGCTTAAAAATTAATAATATATTAAGCGCAAAAGAATCGTCATTTGACGTTTGGCGACAAACGTCTGCGTACAGTTGGAGTTGTATAATTATCGAAAGACGCAATGGAGAGCAACCACGCCCTTGTCCCCAATCTCGCCCTTATCGACCAATCCGAGCTGTCGCCGGTGTTGCTTTGTAGTGGGGACCATGGGACAACGACATTCTGAATCGAGGACGGAAGTACAGTATGGCGAGAAAATCCCATACACGTGTCTCCGCTCTTAATTCGGGGGAAGTGCTTAAACGTGAAACGTCAATTCTGATTCGCTGAAAAATCAGCTGACATTCTACGCGACTGTCATGGAATGATTGTGACGTTAAAAAATGATATTTATCACAAATTGAAATCACAATCAGTGAAGCAGATGTTTCATCATTTTAATACGATAATTCTTTAATTTAAAAAAAATAAAATTTTTATGACATTATTAAATCGATTGCATGCACACAATTACATGATATTATGATTTAATTAAAATTGTTGACACAATTATTTTTGTTTTGTTTCTATTTTCTTATTTTATACATTCGAGAGAAGAAAAAAGAAAAAAAAATATACTGAATTTAATAAGAAAAATATACTGAATTATATATACATTATTGCACGTATATTATTACATGTATACATATATCCTCTCTTCCTCCTCTTTTTTATATCACATATATAAAATATTACTTAAATATTCAACACAATTTTTTTTCTTTTTTAATAATAAAAGGAATTAATTATTCAAATGCATCAAACGAGATGTGTATTAAGGTGAAATATTACGGCAAACAAATTTTAATACACTTGTACATTGAATATTTTTATTTTGCGTCAAATATTATATAAATATTAAAAATATATTAAAGGTCAAAATTTCTTCACAGGAAGCAACTGCATTCTTTCATTATATTTCGCGTACATAATATTATATATATAATATTATATATAATATTATATAATATTATATATAAAATATCTTATTGTCATGAAGAGATAAAACGAATTTCTCGCTGATATTCAGTATTTTATTCGATATATATTTCATCTATATAAGTATGTAATTTTTATCATTTTTTTTTCTCATCTTCCATTCCTCTATTCTCAAACCCGACCTGAAGAAACTTAACAAAATGAGAGCCAGGTTTCCCCACCTAACGAAGGGCGGTGACGGCTGCAGGAATCTGTCGCGACAACGGAGGGAAGCGGCGGGTCCCCGTCAACGACCAACGTTTGGTCTCGTTGGCGACCCGGCGCCGGAGGGAAAGGAACAATAGCGCTGCCGCATTCGGGGAAGGGTACGAGAACGGGGACTTTGGACGTGCGGGGGAGTGGAGGATCGTCGAGTGACAAACTCGGAGAGGAGTTGTCACCGCGCTCTCGACGAATCAGGGACTCGAGCAGACACTAAACGGAGGAAAGGGAGAGGACAGAGAGCAGCAGATATATATATATATATATATATATATATATATATATATATAAATAGAAAGAGAGAGAGAAAGAGAGAAGACGTCAGAGCGCAAGCGCTCGCGACCCGCTGGACACACGGGCGACACATCGATCCACGGTTCCACAACCTCTACCTTCTACCCACCACCCTTCTCGGTCCTGCTGCCACTATATCCTCTTCCCTCTCCCATCTCCTCCTTTACCCCCCGACCGCCCTCCTCACCCTCTCCTTATGCTCCTCCTTCGGGAACCCCTCATGCTTTGTCCCTCCATCCGCCGTCGTCTCCATCCACTCACCCCTACATTCTACCTCAGTCTCCTTTCCTTGATTAAACCGCGTTCGCTGCCACCGCCGCTGCCGCCTCCGCCTTCGCGTTGTTACTCGTGAAAGTATCAGGCCGCTCGCGAGTGGCGCGAGGGATTTCCGGTTACGTTCCGGAGGATAAAAGAGGGTACGGAGGTTCCACTGACGCAGAGCTAAGGGTTGATACATGGTTTTTCAAGAGTTTTCTTAACAATTTGACGATGAGCAGCGAAATAATTATTGAGAGATTTGATCGATGATTATTAATTATCGCACGTGCAAATTTTTCGTATTACTTCTGATAACTTCTTACAAAAAATAACATTTATAAAATTATCAATTAGAAAAGAGAATTGATGAAAGGAACTAAAAATTTAAAAAGTTGTAATTCCTAATTTTAACACAATATATGAATTTAATTAAAGATATTTTTTTTCGTATCAATTACGTTACAACGAATTATAAAACTTAATGAAATATGAGATCAACATATTTGCCTATTGAAAACATATTTCTCTTTTTAAAACATCTTTAATCTTTCAAATATTAGATCCGCATTTTTAATATTAATCTAAGAAAAAACTAATGCTTCTGCTGTATCTTTACGATTGAAAAGATTAGTTTTAAAATATATTAACGGAGACATAATCAGTTTCGGCAGATTTAATCCGTAACCGAGGAAAAAATCGATCAAATTGCGCGGACCCTCGAGAATATCGATCTCTCTCCACGGGATGAAAATCAAGAGAATCATCCAAATACACTCGGCGCAATGTCCGTCGTACCTAGGATATCGATTCCCTCTCGCACCTTAGGAGCGTCGTGGCCGGGGGGCGGAAGGGGTAGGTGGATACTGGCCGACAGGCTTACTCGCGTCTCACGGACGACAAGAGGGTGATATATTACCACGAACTACCCACTGGGACTGCCACCACTAGCACTACTACCACCCTCCCCGTCTTTCTCCTCTCTCTTTTCTCTCTCGTCGTGCTCTTCTCTCTCCGTCTTCTTTCCCACCACCCACTGCCCCTTTTCCTTCCGAGCTCGGTGGCGGCTCTTCAAACTACCCTCTCCTCCCTTCTTTCCTCCTGTCTCTCCTCCCTTATTCCCGTGCCCATCCTGCGAGCTTTATTCGAAGGAAGATCCATCTCCATAATGGCCCCCACGCCCATAGACTTCTCACACGCTCTATCCGCATTGTGTATGTATGCCGTCCTGGATTCTCGAACTTGCCCACATGACTGATCACGCATATGTATATGTATTATATACGTATATATTAAATTTTAAATAAATTGTAATATGAATGTTCGGATCAAATTAAGAAGTGAAGTGATTTGCAAGGAACGATTTGCGTTGCACTTTTTTAATCAAGCATTAAACGTACATATGAGATTTTATAGATATAATCGGTATAAACTTAATAATACAAAGTCATTTAGATCGTATATGTGGTCATAAAGTGCAATAATTATGACATTGTGCGAATAATATTTATTAATAATAGTTATTTCCGAATAATATTTTTTTGTGGATGATATAGGGTTTAGAGAAAATGTTTTAAATATACATATTTTACATAAATATAAATCACCATCAATAGATTAATTTAGTATACATTAATTATAACGTTATTTTTGTAGCTAAGAATTAAAAGAATATATAATAAATAATATGCAAAAAAGCATCCACTTCTTATGCAAATGACGTTGATTGCTTTAATCGTTATATATTAATAATATATTAAACGTGCTTTCAATAAACTGAAAAAAACATTCAGGACACCTTATATAAACACGCGTGTATACTAAAATGTATGAAATAAGTTTGTATGTGAATGAGTAGTCTCGACAAAATTGAAACATAAATCACTTGTACGCGATAAAAAAAGTCGATGACAGGTGGGCATGTAAACAAACATCTTGTTTCACACTTTTGGAAATACAACACCTAAATGATTGAAAAAAAAAAGTATCGATACATTTTGTTTTAGTTTTTATTTGTATCGAGTTTCGACAAGCGCTCGCCCGAGCGTGCCTTTTAAGGAATTAGAGATAAGATAACACAACGAAAAAGGATGCAGTGAGTGCGCGAGAAGGATGCGAGAAGAAAATCCGGAACGCCAACAAGACGCGACATGATTCGCGAGATGACGATATCCGAGTTTTTTATTGGATCGAGGATCGAAACGGCTATGATTATTGGCTGTCGATCGCGAGGATTATTTATTTAGGTCAGTAAATTTGAGCTGCCACCGATATACATTGTGAGACGAGTCACATGGATTATAATGAACCTCTCAAGCAGCAATTTTTTATTGTACTATTAGAAATGAATAATTATAATTATTGGCTATTTATCAATGACATAAGGATTATTTAAATAATATGAGACGCTATCAAAATAAATCGCGAGATATGTATTCATGAGCGAACAAATTTCCCAATTTCCGATTTCTTAAATATGCATTTGATATTTCATATTTCTTTGATTAATATTCATTAAATCTAAAATCTAATGTATGTCATGTTGCATGTGTAAAACAAAGCGTCTTCATTTTTTTGTACTGCTAAAATTTAATTTATCCTTAATTTTCAACATTAAATTAATTTATAATTAGATATCAAATTCTGCCTATGAAAAAATCTATATATCCATGTATATGCGCGATGGAAAGATGTCTCAAAGGAATCGATCGACTGTCAGGATTTTTTGGCGCATTACTCGAAAGATGTAATCGACTTCGGGGGCCGATGACGTGTATCCCTTGGTGGCGTGCAAAATCGGGGACTGACAAGAGATCGGAGAAGCGAGAGAGGCGAGAGGGTAGTTGGGAGTTGGAACTGTTGGGAGGCCTCCTCGCTCTCCGTTCGACACATCCTTCCTAGAGCGGAGCGGATGAGCCCTTTTTCCCGAACGCCTCTCACGGAGTAGATATCTACATTTGGGATTTCACGCGAGCATCTCGGAAACCCGGGAGCAGATAGGGAGAGAGAAAGAGAAAGAGGGAGAGAGAGCCCCGGCTCACCGGGAGTTCTCACGCTATACGTTGCATTCTGCCCACCTCTTATAATTCTTTCTTTGCCCTCCTACTCGTATCTCGGTATACTCGCTCGACAGCGTCACGAACCTTTCGGGGGCGAAGCTCTCATTATGCGTGTCCAATCCACTCCATGCTCGCGAACGGCACGAAGGCTTTGGAGATCGCGAGCGTATTCCCTTACCGGGGATCCGAGCGCGCACCGATATGTACGTACGCAAATTCCTGAGCGAAGGATCCGATACACCTTTCCGAAACTTGAATATTTCGCGTATGTATCGGCAAATATTAAAAAAAAATTAATATTAACAGAACATTAAAATAAGAGGTAAAATCACATGCGCAATTAAATATCTTTATTACTAATAATAATGTGTATTATATTAAGTATATTGAATATTATTATAATTAACAATAAGTAAAGGATGCATAATTATCTTTGTCTTTTCCACCCTCCTTTGAATTTGATAATTCATGAGAGAAAATCGAGATTCAAAAAATCGCCATATATAAATATAATTCTCGTTAAAAGGAATTCAATCATTTTATTTGTCGCTACGATTTTTACGCGATCACCGCAATCATTTTCTGTCCGAAAAACTGCATTCCATCGGATGGGCGGCCGACCGGCAAGGATTTAAATTCTCTCGCCGAAGGATAAAAAATTATGAAAATCCGCGAGCGCGCCGAGACGTATACACCTGCCGCCCGGGTTCACAGGAGTTTTCCGCGACGTGGATCGGCGGGGCAAGCGGCGACGGCGGCGGTGGCGGACAGATTAAGCTTAGGAGGGAGATTTATGGGCGAACGTGTAACGAGCAACTTTTTCATGGGATGCGCACGCCGGGGCTAGCCTCCGGGGGTGGGATTAGCATAAGATCCAGCAGCTGCAGACCGCGCGCGCGAGGACCCCGTCCGCTTCTACAGGTCGCTCTCCCCCAAGAGTTTTATTCCGCGAAAAAAGGAAGACTCATCGCACATACTTCCACAACCGCTGCCGTTGCCTCCGACTCGGCGCGCACTCGGAATGTTCACGTTGCGACCAAGTTCTTCTCGTAACGCTAGAAATGTATCGTAATCATTTTATCGAGTTGGGCACACAATTTCGTATTGAGACACTTGGCGCTAAACCCTGTTCGAAAAGAGAATCTTTCAAGTTATAGAATTAATCGTAATAAAATGCCATAGATAATAATAATTTCTTTCTCTCTCTCTCTCTTTCTCTATCGTTGACAAGGAGTTTTGCTGCAACTTATGCAAAATGAATGGCGATAGATAGGCATTTAACTGTACGTGTCGGTCGAAAGGTATATCTCGAATGCATCGCGTTTCGGCCTTAATATAATTGCCAGTAAAGGCTCAGCGTAATACGTCGATTATACCGCCTTATACCATGGCTCTCTACGCCACGGCTACTGACACCGGGCATCAATCGCGCGTATCCCTGAATATTCAATTAAGTACCTCACCTTGCCCCCTCCCCCGCCCCTCTCGCTCTGTCTCCCTTCATTTGTCTCTCCCCCTTCCTCGTCTCTTTATTCCGCAATCATTCTCCGACTCGCATTGATTCGCGACTCAATTCGATCATCGATTGCGGCGCAATTCGCTAATTTAATCAATACCCGGTCGCAGAAATGATCAGCGTTACTTCTCAAAAATTCGCAAAATTTGTATTGTCAAATGACAGTTGTAGAATAAATTATTGTCTTTGTTAAGCAAAAGAAATATAGATAATCAATAGATCCAGGAGTGTGATCGCAGACTACATATTGCTAAAATTACAATTTTGTGTGTGAAACATTCTTTCAAAACATATTTCTATTATAAAGAAAAAAAAAATATATATATATTTTATTCCAAATTTATTCTTATTCATAATTTATTTTTATTTATTCTGTTCATATAAGTATGAATGTGTACTAATCAAAATTGCGACAATGATGGAAAAGATTGTCTCTTCCTTCCGCAGAACAAACCATCAAAAGTAATAGAGAACGTCCTTTGAAAGAAAGCTTCAATTATTGTTTCCGTGTGCTAACGGGCACGTTATTTCTCGTGACGGCAGCAATCGCGCACGACTGTCGCTGAAGATCTGGACTGACAGAGAGGGCCGCCACGGCCGTACGGGCCACCTTGGACCTCCTAAGGTCGGATATTAATGAGAGGATATAGAAGCAGCCACCTCACACCACTCCGGATCTCGGCAGCAGACTCACGGATCGTCTCTGATGGAGAGAGGTTACCGAGAGAGATCTCTCCTCCTCCTCCTCCTCTCCCCTTCCTCCCACTCCCTTCCACCAACTCATGAGATGAGGGCCGAAGAGAAGCACCGGCACAGAGGAGAAGGTAGAGGTAGGGAGGACCAGGGAGGGTCTCCACCCTACGATGAGATCGTGGAGGGAGGACATCGTCGGGTTACGAGAAGATGAGAGAAAGAGAAAGAGGAATGAGCGAGGGAGGTAAAAGGTACGAAAGACGAGAGAAGGACAGAGGGAGCAGCAGGAGACGCGGAATGGGAGACAGAGGAAAGGTAAAGAGAGGAGAGAGAGTCAGGAAAGAGAGACGGCAAAGAGATGGGGGGAGGAGGAGGACGAGGACGAGGACGACCAAGAGAAAACGAAGGACGGATGGCTCGAAGAGAGAGAGAGAAGAGGAAACGAACAAAAAGCAAGCGAGAGAGAAGGAAAGATAGAGATGAAGAAAGGGACGGAGAGACAGAGAGAGAGAGCGAGAGAGAGAGAGAGAGAGAGAGAGAGAGAGAGAGAGAGAGAGAAGATGAGATCTGGACCCACGTAGGAGACGTTCAATACTGTAGCAACGACGCGCCGAGGCAGCGCCATTGGCTACCATTTTCTCTCTATACCTTCTAGGCATACACCTTGTACTCTATTCCGGTCTATTCCACTTTATTCCCGCTTCCATGCTCTCTGCTTCTGTGCTTCCCATCTCCTTCCCCTTCTCGCTGCGCTCTCGCGCCATCCGCGAGATCGCATACCGGGAGCGGAAAGCACGAGAAATAAAAGTCTTTTTTTCGTCTTTCCACCAAAATCGCGAGAGTCAAAGATGGACTAAAATGTTCTTTTCTCTAGAAATATGACGAGAGACAATTTGAAATAAATAAAAGATTCGTATGTATGTACGTTGTTTTTGTTTTTATCAATGTATGGACTATAAACTGTAGATAATCGAGTATACAAAAATCGTGAATTTAATGGATTATTTTGACAGTTTTTTTATTCATGTTTAGACTCAGTAATCTTACCAGATTCAAATAATACTATCAAATTCAAATCATAATACCATAATACCATGATCGTTCTTTTAATTTTCTACGCGTTTCTTTGTCGTTATATATTGTTATTATTACATTTAATATTATTTATTTATAGTTACCGATTTTTTTCTATTCCTGTCATTATTATGCAATAAAATTTATTACACATTTTGGATAATCCATCGCGTTACTCTCCCTCCCTCTCTTTCCCGCGCAATGTAATTCATTATGGATTTGACGATACGAAATGTGTATAATCGTTTAAGACTTTCCGTGAAATAAAGTTAAAATGTTAGAGAATATTCTTCATGTTGATAAAATATTTTTTATGTTAGTAAAGAAAAAAAAGGAGGACGAGCATAGTGCTGTTATTAAACATACAAATATTCATAAAAGGGGAAGAAAAATATAAAAGATTCAAACGCGCTATCCCGTATATTCGATGGTGCCACCGTAGAGAGCGCTTTTTCATCTCTTTCTATTTCTTTTTTCTTTTTCTCTCTTGCGCAACTGATGGATATTTTTTCCACTTTGTCAAATAATTAACGGACGTTACTCTCGTGCGAGAGAACAATGTGCGCACCGCACTTTTGTTGCATCGCTGCAGCTACGTTGATATATACCGCGGGAAATGAAAATAGTTGTAATTTTAATTAACCCGATGAGATTACACCATGCACTCTCATACGCCGGGGCTCGTGTATACGGTGGACAGTAATTTGTTATAGATATGTAATATATACAGTATGTAAATATACCTGTACCTTGCCAAACAAATGTTTTTTTTTTTTTTGTAGTAGTCTTCTTGAATAATTTAATAATAAATTTAATAATAATATATTTGCTATATTTCAAAGTGAAGAGATAAAATGTTTTCTACTGTTTTCTTTCAGAATCATCTATTGTCTATCATATTCAATTACCGCTCATTTGCATTTATATACATATATATTTTCTTTTACATACATGTTGGATTTCCATTTCTGTATTATTATGGATGTCTCATGTTTATGTCTCTAATAATCGGGAGTTAATTGTCTTGACGATATTTATATACGGAGTCATTCAGATAGTCTCCTGTCACAAAGCAATCAGGCAAATTAGTGTAATTCGCATATAAAACTCGGTCTCTTTCTCAAGCAGTATGCAACCCCGGTGGTTCTCGCAGGTATCCTCGGAGGTTTTCTGCGAGTCTTAACGGCACGGATCTCGTAACGTGACTCGATAATTGCCGCAATCTCGGCGAAGCGCCCTTTCGTTATTCCGGCCATATGCCGCGGACCGGTACACCCGGGAGGTACGAAGATCCGAACTACCGACCTGTAAAACTTCCTTTCCCGAACGGCGAAATTACTTTTTCTTCTCTGAGTTCTTGCCGCGAGCGGAATCGCAAACCTGCCCTCGAGATGCTTCCGAAACGGATCTGTCCGCAATCGAAAATGTGCGGTGGCGTCTGTCTGATTCCGCAATGGAAGTTCATTTCGCGAAAAAAGATACTCCTAAATAAAGTATTAACCACGATTGCATATTTTTATCCGAATCTGACTGTCCCTCTGTCTTTCTTTTTCTCCCTCTGTTATGCCAATATTTTTTTTTGTTTTTGTTTTTAAAACGAACTCTTCCGGATACGGGGACCAAATTAGCGGAAATTCCACTAATTTGCCTGATAAATCCTGCTTTTGCAACAGTAAAAAAAGGAAATGGTCTTCCTTATCATAAAAATATAAAATATAATATTTTATTCATAGCAAATATAACTCGCGCACGCAACAGAGAAAAATATCTCTTATAATCTATTAATCTTTTAAAAAATAAGATTGTGTATGTGTATGATATGCGTCAAAAAATAAAAATGTACATATACTATTTTTGTTTCATTTCCTGTCAATTCAATGTACAAGGATATAATGTTCTGATGTAGTATCATTTTAGTATAGCTCGAGAATGTTATTCTAAAGTGAATCTTATTCTATTATCAGTCAGAAAATCTTTACAATCACTTATTGCATTGTAGTTTTCAACCAAACAAATTCAGTTGTTAAAAATTCAATAGTAAACTCGACTCTAAATTCCTCGCAGGATGCAATTAAGCGTGATTTATTAAAAAAATAATGTTGCGAGACAAATAATTTTAAATATCAATGAAGAAGCGTTGTTTAATAAGTTTATAACAAAAATTTCCTTAATTATTAATACCTTTCACTTATTCATTGATATTTATTTGTGACCGCTCGTACTTAATCTAGATTTGATTAATAATAAGAAAAGTTTGTTAATAGGAGAAAGATTCTCTTGACTGATAAGTTCAACATATGGATGTTTTTTTTTTTATATTGCACATGTGAAAATAGAGATAATATATCGATTAATATCACGCGCACTTATATTTCTGCGATAATTATCTAATCGATTTATCTTAGATGAAGATTTACGTAATATTTTAATATTTATGCTGGCAATACTTGCGGCAAAACTATCGCACGAATGATATTAATGTGAATCTCGCGTGGTGACCAATGCTGTAAAATTTGCTCAATGGCAACGATTCATACAAAACAAATTACGATGCATAAACTTTACAGGTTAAATTTTACATTTTAAAGCTATAATTCGCATGTTAATATTTGTATAATTCGCATTAGTAAATATTTGTATAATAGCTATACAATATTAATCATAATTAGATAATTAAATACATAATTTAGCGTTTCAGTAGTATTATCTTAGAAGAATGTAAAGATTATTAAATCTTAAACAAACAGAATTCGCTTTAGAATAATAATATATAATATATTATATTGCAATTTCTAAGTAGAAAGGAGTATAGGTTTATCTTTTTTTTGACTGTATTTTGTGTATTTTTCTATTACAATCTTCTTTCTTTATAACATAACGCATCTAATTATAAAAACGAATTTTATATCACATTAAGTGAAGGCACTTTTACATGGACAAATAATGTTTCAATCCACATGATTATCTGGCAGTTATTTCGCGCGAATATAATTTATTATTTCTAAGAAGAAAATGAACTATACCACAGGAAACCTAAAAAGAAACAAGTGGTAAAATTACATCTTACTCTCTTAATATCAGTTACTAAAGCTCGTAAATATAATATGACAACTTTCTTACAAACGGTTTCTTCATAACTGATGATCGGTCTTGAAGAAATTAAATTTTATTAGTAAAAAGTATTTCATATAAGTATTAGATAAAAGTCATAAAGATAAAATCTTTTATAAGATATCTAAAGCGTATCTAAAATATAACATCGTAATTCCAAATGTAAGTTTTTATATCAAAAACACATATCATTTTGCATATGTAATAATCACGTGATGTTCGATTTATGATATAACATAATATTAAAAATATAATTCATTAAAGCTTTATACATGTAAAGTATTAGGTATTATATATCATATATCGACGATCGATTAAATAAATGATTTTTTTCCAAATAGAATGATAAATGGAATATGTTTACAGAAACGACGCTTTCCCTCTTCTATTTTTTTCACACTACTTTTAATCGAGAAAATTCATCGCTCATACTTGACATACTGAATATTTTTATTTGTGATTATTTTTCTAATTATTTATCATCTTTATTATTTACACTTTATTTTCTGAATCGACTGTCCATTTTCTATATGACAATCAGCGATGATGATCACGATTAATATGTGCGCTTCAAGTATCTTCCTGATTTTAGGATTTATCATCCTTTTGATCCTCCTTTTTCATATCAATACTTTCTACAAATAAGACATCATCTGAATCGGCAATCATTTTTTCGCTGCTCGACGCTTCCCCCTCTTTCCTTTTGTTGAGACCGATGAATTTAGCTAACATATTCTCTCGAGATTTTTCTGGAAATTGTTCCCCTCTGCCAACAGAGAGAAGAGTCGCTCGTTTAGGTGGTCTTTGGGAGTCTAGGGGAGGTAATTTCGACGGGACAGAAATCTGGTCAGGTTTCGCTGTTAATTGTTTTTTCGTCTCTTCCTGTACAGATTTCGTCAATTGTTTTTTCATTTCTTCTTGTGTGATTTTTTTAGTAAATTGAGTAATGAGTGGTATGTGTTTCTTTTCTTTCTCCTTCTCTTTCTCCTCTTTTTCAGCCTTGTCGATTGAAATATCTTGCGTGTCACTCTTTCGACTCGGCGTCAAGATATATGTCCAACTATTCGGCAATGACAGCTTTTCATCGGGAAGATACTGCTTCCGAATGTCTTCAGAGACGTACCAGCAGGATTTAAGATGCATCGATCCTTCTTCAGGACACGCCATCCTATTAGCAACTTCAGTGATTTTTGATAACACGCTGACTTTCGAGAGCTGACTTCCGCCATTTTTACTCCAAAATGTTATGAATTCTCTCATAAGAAAGCGTCTGCCGTATGTGTTTCCGTGTAGCAATCGGATTAGATCGGGCAAAGCTTCGTCGGGAAACTTGGTTTTCTTTGGACCTCTCACAGATTGCTGAGTCGGCGTTTTGCACTCCGGACCAGCTAATATGTCCTCCTCAGATGATATCGATGGCAATACTACTATCGGCGTATTGCTAATCCAAGCTTGCCGTGCTGTTAAAAACTCTTTGACTTTCGTGGAGACTAAAACAAGTTTAAATTTATAATTAAAAATAATTATAGCAATAAATAGATTATAAATAATATATTTAAATAAAATAATATATATATTTATAAAAAGTATTGTCACCAGATTCCGGGAATGAATTGTCGGATCCTTGCCAGATGCATCCGATTATTTTCGGTTTAAGTTTGTACGTCTTTGTATTTCTTTCGGCTTCAAATTGTTCCCCCAATATCTTTAATTTCATCTTCTGTGTTTGGGGCGACTGAAACAAAAGCAAATGTTTTATATTGATCTTGTATTTCAAAGTAAAACTTTTATATATGAGAATAGCGTTTTATCATTATTTTAATATTTACCATATCTTCCACTTCTTCCTCATCAGCTTGCGCTTCTTCTTCAGACAAATATCTAAATTACAAAACAATTTATTTTTAATTTTTATATAAATATCCGTAGAAGAAAAATACAAATTCAAGAAATTATTTTTATAATTTTAAGATTGCATTCAAAATTTATAAAACTACAATGTCCATTTCTATAATCTTTTTATAGATAAAATTCAATAAACAACAAATATTTGAGATTTATTATTTCGCATTTTGCTATTTTAGTTGTTTAAAAAATTAATTATAACAAAAAAATAATAACATTTTTAAAATATATTTAATTTAATTTAATTTAATTAATAATCTCGATATATTTGAGTCATTTTTTTTTGTTTACGTGAGCTTACCCGTGGGGCACCATAAACTCATTGTCGACGTCATATTCGTTATCTTCTGGATTTTCTTCGTCCTTCTCATCGTCAGATCCTTTGAGAGACTCGCCAGGCTCTTCTTCTTCCCATTCATCATCGGAATCGATTTCGTAATCAAACAAGTTCTGAAAAACAATATATATATATATATATATATATATATATTGTAAAATGTACGGATTCTTTTCAATTTATTTTTTATTTATATTTATATTTAATTTATATTTAAATCTGAAATTATCTCCAATTCTTGCGAATGTAAAACTTTCTATTTTATATTTTCAATTTATTTTTTACAAACAATCATCTCTTTCCCAATTATATATACTACAACCGCTCTAGATTTTAATAAATAATAATCAAAAAATTAGCATATCACATGTTTCTAAAGGAATACTTTTCGTAGATATTTCGTTTAAAGAAGTTTTCGTGTGTTTTTTTTTTTTTTTTCTTTTTTCTTAATTCAAATAGTGTCCGTCAATAATCTCGTTCTATCGTAGTTTTTACACGTTGTCGTCGACTGGTTTATTTTAGTTTTAACCACCACAGAATCTCGCCATGAATAAGCAGGACGTCGATATCAAAGGAACTTCCTTGAGCGATATCTCGGCTTTGCAACCATCTCTAACGTGGTGGTCCACTCGTATTCTCGATTATCTTAGTCACGGAGTAACCATAGTCAGTTGCTATCAAAATGTAAATTCAAGTTTTTCGGACTTCTTTCCTTTCTTGGTGCTTCTGCTGAAGTGTTAATAAACGCGTTCCATTATTTTTATGCAGCTATCGAATACAAAGAATCGAATACTGATGCAAATCATGATGCATAAAGCCGTTCTTCTTCCGAAGTAAAAATTTTCAAAAAGTGTAATGTGTCATTAAGAAACGTAAAGTTTCTTTAAAAATAAAAAAATATGTATTTTCGCACTCTAAACGAGAGTATGTAATATGTTCGACGTGTCTCCACGTCCAATTTGGTAGCTTGTTAAAAGTAGCTATTATTCTCTGGATTCGTGACGACATTCTCGAGTAGCTATTTTTATATTTTTATATTTTTGCATATTTACAATACGCGCGATATATTTCGAATTGTAAGACGAGATGAATCAAACATATCGGCGATGACTTATAGTGACAGTAGTCGTGATCCACGTCCAACAATGTACGATAAATCCAAGCATATAATTGAAATCAATTAATTCGAAACACTAATAAAACGCATCGCGGAAGTGTACTCTCTCTCTCCCTCTCCGCCGAAAAGTCGATAAATTCTCTCTCCCTCTTTTCTCTTTGCACCGCGGCGTGAGATATTCTTTGTTCGATAAATCAACGTCGATTTCATCCCTACGCGAGCATCAATTACAAGATTCTTCTTGAGACATTAATTTATTATCGGGAAGAAACGTAATCTCACGGGCGATTGATACACTCGTCGCTAACACGAATAACACAAAAACAATCGCCGACTTCTCTTCACTAATAAAGAAAAAAGAAAAAAAAAAAAAAAAAAAAAGAGGAGAAAAAGTGCGCGTTCAAGCAGCTTTTGGCAGCAATACGAAGGTACGTATGACGTCTCGTGAAGTATGTAATTTATTATCAAAGGATGCAAGGCGTCCCAGATCTCAACTGTACTTTCTTTCAACTACGGATTGTTGAATTCATTTTTCCTATGTAAAAATATATCGCGACAGAATCAATAATTCGTAAAAAAAACATAAATTAAATTATTATCTTTAAATTTTATCTTAAATATTATCTTTAAATATCTTTAAATTTAATTATTATCATTAAATTTTAATCGTAAAAATAAAACGCAGTTGTAACTCTGAAGATCTGTTTGCAGCAAAGTTAAGCGAGTAAGTTATAAAATATGTAAACAATTTTTTATAAAATAATCAAAATAATTGTATGAGAATAGATGAATGTTTATGTTATTAATTTGCGAAGGCTTCCAAATCCATAGAATTTATATAGCCATTATTTTCGCTGTAAGAAACAGTAAATGAATTGCCGTTACATTTCAAGATAACTTTATGATTATTTTCATCAATAGAATTAATTCAATGTCACAACTACCCTGATTAGAAGTGTGAAAAATCCAAAACACAGACATCCTACGTCACATCAAAGGCATATTCCGCTCGTACGCACGCACAAAACCGAAAGCATGCAACACACTCGAGAAGAAAAGCGCAGTTATCGGCCTGGGGGCGAAATGAATGCGTTTAACGTTGCGTCGATGCATGCCGCGAAGCGTCGTACATTATTTACAGCGTGTTGTCGCCCGGCGGGCCATCTGTAATGGCTGTTTTATGCTCCATTAAGATTACGACCGGTGCTCCTCGACCGGTGTACATCGTATAGATTAGGATGCTCGGCAATCGAACTGATTTATTTCCCGGATATTCGGTTAGACCTGCACTTCGTTACCGAGTTAGCGTGACGACGCGCGCTCTCTCTCTTTCTCTCTCACACTCTCTCTCTCTCTCTCTCTGAATGGAAATTGGAGCGCTGCTCCTCGTGAACTGTCATCACCGTAAAAACCGTCATTAGCCCCATAAGTTCACTGTGATATTCCGATATGCATTCAACTCAAACGCTTATAAAATTGTGGTTCGACATGAGCACAATAAAAAATATGTTTTAAGAGAAAAAGTATTTTAAGAAGTAATCAATATATTTGTTCACTGAATCCTTTAAA
Source organism: Cataglyphis albicans (assembly GCA_038406275.1). Classification (NCBI taxonomy): domain Eukaryota; kingdom Metazoa; phylum Arthropoda; class Insecta; order Hymenoptera; family Formicidae; genus Cataglyphis; species Cataglyphis albicans. The sequence continues at coordinate 569,425 of JBCAUJ010000089.1, read as the reverse complement.
AGTATGAGAATACTATAAAATTATTTCTGAAACCATTTGAGTGAACCATTGAAAAATATCTCGACTTAAACTGCTGGATAATAATAAATTATATATATATTTTTTTTTTTTTTATTGAAATTGAGGATCCACTATCATAAGAATAATTAAATTTTTAATTTTTCACACGATATCATTCGCTCGTTTTACGCTATACATAGTGACGTAGAATTTAAAATGCGTCTCTCGTATGAGATAAAACATGCTTTTATCTCCGAACACATAAATTTCGCGTGAAACGGACTATCATCAATTTGTGGCTGATACTTTAATTAAAATATACGTTAAAATATTATGCCATTTTGAAACGTATGCATTCATTCCACCTAGGATCTAAGATAAATATGCAATTTTTTCTGAGATCACGCGTAAATTTTTATACATAAAAATAAAATCTATACTAAACTATACTCGAATCTATAATAAAATCTGGAAACAAATTTATAATTAAACTTGACAAAAAATGCCTGATTAAAACAATTTTCGATCATTAATACAAAAGAAAAAAAATTATACTAGATAAAGTAAATACAGGTAGAGATCTAAAAGAGTATAGCTATTTCGAGTTTCATCCAATCTTCAAAAGAGAATCACAAATAGAACTGCCTGACAAGACCTTGTAAACGCGATACAACCAGCAATCAATGAAAATTGATATCCGATATATGGCATACTGAAAGGGTTAAGGCTACGCACGTGAGTTAGCTACCACGAAAAAGTGGTATTCGCGGTATATTACATAGCATATATACGTCAATGTGAGAGAGCAAAACGTCAATGAGAGATATCGCTCCTTCGACACAATAAAATCCGAAATCAATCCGATAGCCGCGCGTGCCAGTGGATTAGATGTCGATATATATAACTGCGGATCTCTATCTCTTCAGGATATATCTCTTCCTTCACTTTTGATTAATATTTTTACCTAATCGTCTTTTTTTATGTTCAATTATGTATCTCTTACATACTCGATATCATGGAAAAAATTATATTATATATTATATTATAAAATATAATTATATTATAAAATTATATTATATATTATATTATAAAATATAATTATATTATAAAATTATATTATATATTATATTTTATCTTTCTTTCATTATATATGTTTTTTAATAATTAATCAAGATGGTTAACAAGTTTCTAGGAAAATTCTGCAGATATTCTTTGGCTTTTACAGTTGCAAAATTACTTCAAAATTATACGTAACATAATAATGTTCAAAACAGTATAAAAAATTTCTTTTTTAGAGACTAGAATAATTTTCCTTTTACTCCTCTTTATTCTCGAAACACGCAAGTGCAACGCATTCGAGCACTCGCGAAGATATATCGGATCGCTCGCGCGTCCGCCAGATAATAAAATAAATCCGCCAGATAAACGAGCCACCGATGGATCACTGTGTCGCCGCTGTAAGCCGTGGTCTGTTTTTCATAACGCATCGATATACCACGATAACTATACCTTTTAGCGCCGCTTCCCAATCTAAAGCCAAACAGACTCCGAATTCTCATGAAAATAAAAGCAACGCAGGCTGTTATAAGTTTGTGTAGAAGCTTAATTGCTTCATTTTCCGAATATAATTTATAATATTTAAGATGTTCGCTGTAAATTTTTTTTCTTTCTCATTCTCTCACGTAATATTCAATATTGTCAGGTATAACGTGAATATTTTTATATTTCTTTCTATAATAGTTTAATTAGCTTATAAAAGAAAAGTATAGTTATGTATGCGCCAAGACTAGATTTGTAAAAAAAAATATCAACGTTGCTCGACACAATCCCGAAATTGAGATGATAAGATACGTCGGCGCGTTTTTCCTCTTCAATAAGAAGATGCCGTAATATGAAAATCTTTAATTCCTAAGACCGTTCGCATTATATTTAATTTATTTCAAGCATGGCGTTTTATACCCCATTTCATCTCGAATTTAGAATTAAATATCATTTTCAAAACACCTGTGCAAAGATCCGATATATATATATATATACTTCTCCGCGTTTCTTGTGAAACAATCAACGACCTCAATGAAAATTATGTCCTGGATTGATGAAGTCTTCGAAAA
>JBCAUJ010000089.1:507562-566840 GCA_038406275.1 Cataglyphis albicans | reverse complement strand
ACACACACACACACACACACACACACACACACACATATATATATATATATATATATATATATATATATATATATATAATATGGACACATATTTTATACATAATTATATATATTTATTATATATGGACTTTTTTTAATACAAGTATTAGTATGTGTTTTCAATGTTGCATTGAATTTATTACTTGAATAACTGTGTTATATTGTATTACTTTCTATATGCATTCCGAGAATGATACGGATTTTTTCTCAAGTATGTAAGAAAGCGATTAATGAGTTGCTAATGATTTGCAGAGACACATATTTGAACTAAATACCGATTTTATCTATCATAAAATGAAGTTTTGAGAAAGAATCTTAAATATGTATATTATGTTTTCTTTTATTTGAGAAATGCCGTATTTACATATCTTTATATAAGAAACGTCATATCGTATATTTTACATAGGAATACCTTTGTCCTCCAAAATTATGAACGAAGAAAACGAGACAAATTACGAAATTAAAAAAGACACTTTGCGACTAGTCACAGTGGTATGTATACGTACTGGAGAGATTCAAATATAAACAATTTTTTATATTCTCAAAAATTGTTGAAAAACTTGCAATTTCAACTTCTAATGTTCAAAAATTTTAGAACTCTAATATAATTAGTATTTATTAATCATATAACATAATATTAATCTCTCTCTCTCTCTCTCTCTCTCTCTCTCTCTCTCTCTCTCTCTCTCTCTCTCTATAAATATCTCTTTATAATTCGGTGCACAAGAGATGAATGAAAATTTTAGTAATAAATAAAATAAAAACATGAAAACGATGCTAAAATTTGAAATAAATGATATTATTTTTTGCATATATTTCTGCGATTAATTTTTGATCTTTATTTTGGAGTATGTAGTTTCGTCCTTAATCCTTATTTCATTCTCCAAATAATAATCATTTTTATTATATAACTAATATAATTATATCATTCTTTCAATCATTATAATCATTTTAACATAAATGACACTCTTATATCATTAGTAAATCAATATAATAGTATTAATAATAAATTAATAGTTAATAATAATAAATTAGTAGATTAGCTCTAACAATTTTTTTCATTTGTATGTTTTGATAATATTCTTATTTAATTCAATAATAATTCTTATTTAATTCAATAATAATTTATATATATTTATAATAGAAAATAAATATAAATTAAATAATATATTTGTATATTTTTAGCAGGCAAAAGAAAAGAGATTTAAATGAGACCCAAGCATCTCCCATGTATCTCATCAATTCATGCCGCACCATAGTCATTCTCTTCAAAATCAACAACTCTCCTAATAAAGCTGGATTAGTTAAATTGTATTTGCACCGGCATTAACATTATCGTGCAATGATAATTCTCTCTGTATGTATATTCTTTACCTCAGTTCTATTTAAAAAAAGTTATTCAGGTTTTTTTAATCGATTCATCAAACAAAATCCGACTTCCATTTAAAGATATTTCATTTAATCTTATTAAATGTTGTATAATCAATAAAATTATCGCTTATAATATAAAATTTAACACAATCGCTATAGCAAATAAAATTCGTTAAGAACTTCAAACTCCAAAATGTGTGTTTAAATTAAAAGATACGAAATTTCTCTCATTTGAAAATGATTAAATTTTGATTATGTTTATTTTTTCTAAAAAACAAAAAATTAATATCATATGATATGCGAGATCTTTTTTATTTTTTAGATAATGAGACATGGTGAAAGAGCACCTGTAGATACTTATCCGAATGATCCTTACATCAATGATAATATGGAACCCAACGGTTGGGGTCAGCTAACAAATGTATATTTTTAATTAAATGTTTTTTTCATACATTATATATTTGTTTTGTATAAATCGAATTTAAATAAAATTAATCATATAATATATATACGCAATTCAGGAAGGAAAAAGGAATCAATACAATCAAGGATTATTCTTGCGAAAGCGCTACAATAGCTTTTTAGGATCGATGTACAATCCCGATATATTTCATCTACAATCTACCGCTGTAGATCGTACGAAAATGTCAGCCATGCTGGAGGCCGCTGCCCTGTGGAAGCCTAATGAGGAACAATCATTCAAAACTGATTTACCTTGGCAACCAGTCACATTATTCTATCAGGAACGTCCGGAGGATACGGTAAAGTACTTGTGCAAACATTTGGCCAGACAAACTGATCCTTCTTAATCTTTTTCAATCTATTTCGATGCATATACAATTCATGATAATTATTTTTGACATTATGATTCAAAATGGATTAAGATGCCTTGTTTTTTTTCACCGTAAACTGTATATTTTCCAGCTAATGTTAATATGGAATACATGTCCGAAATATACCCGATTACGCTCTTTGACGAATGATTTGCCAGAAATTCGAAAAGTGCATGAAGACAATAAACAATTATTTGACGAGCTCTCGAACTTCACAGGCATGCCGATTACAACTATTGACGACGTCAGCTCGCTTTACAGCACGTTAACAGCTGAGGTAATTTTGTAAAATATTTTTTTTTAATACTGATTATTATGTAATTAACTCTCTTCGATTCAATTATCAATTATTTCGTTATTACGCTCGAATTGCCATTACAGAAACAAATGAATTTGACTTTGCCAGAGTGGACAGAGAACTACTATCCCAATAAATTAATACCCTTGACTTTATACGAGCTACAGCTTAACACGTATAATGATGAATTACGTAGGCTGAAAGGAGGTCCCATGCTGAAAAAAATCATTAATGACATGACAGCAAAAAAGGAAGGCGCTATACAACCTACAAAAAGAAAAATGTACATGTACGTCGGTCACGACAGCACTATCGTCACCATGCTAGACACAATGCACATTTGGTACAACCAGATGCCATATTGTAATATTATGATAATGATAGAGCTACATAAAGAGGAGAATGAATGGAATGTCCAGGTAACTATAATTTTTCCGAGCAATTCAATCCCATCAATAAAGTTTCTAAGTATTTTGAATTATTTAAAACTAGAAGAAAATGTAAAATTTTAAAGAAAAAAAAATTGGGCCCCCCTCTCCCCAGTGACTTTATTTTTGACATATGTCATCGAGATTACGATTTTGAGAAAATTTTCAAAACATGTTAACCATTGCTTATAATTTATTTAAAAATGATGAATAAAAATATTTCTACAAATATTAAAGTAGCAAATATTAATACTGAGACAACATATGTTATTATCTCAAGATCATCGAGTTTTCCTAAAAATTCATTCCCCAAAACGTTTTCGAAAAACATGTTTTTTTTATAATATCTTGTAAATCTTATTGATTTAATTTTTTAATTACAAAAGCATCCTTACTGCAGGTATTTTTAAGAAATACGACAATCCATGAGCCATATCCGATGACAATACCTGGATGCACTGTTGTATGTCCTCTCGACAAGTTTGTGGAAATTTTGAAGCCGATGATATCGGACAATTGGGAGGAGGAATGCAAGGTCGAAGGTGATTATGTGACTCCACCTCCACCACTTCCATAATTGTAAAAAACTTTCGCTTTACTTATATGTGTCATATTATAATTGAAATAATTTTATTGTATCCATATTGTAAATAATTATTTATATATACATTATTCTAATGTCTATTATTGTATGACATATTATTGTGTCTTCATTGTGTCTCCTATCAAATGTCTTGTAAAAATTCGAAATACATTGTATTCTCGATCCATTTTAGATCGATCAATCTTTGTATTTTGCACTTCTTTTTCCATCCTTATTTATATTCTACACACATTTTCATCTTACGGAATTATCGTTAAGTAGTAACTGTAAAGAAACTGGAGAGCAATGCAAGAGAAACTCACTTTATAAAAACTCCATTAATTGAGAATACGAAGGTTTAACTATATGAAATACAAATGATGTATGTGTTATTGTAGAATTTCTAGAATTAATAATCCATAAGAAATGATTCAAATTCATGATGTTTTTCTCTTACATCTGTTGCAACTCCGGATCTTCCAATGTTCTGACCTGCATCCAAGCATCTGAGCAAAATGCCCGCCATGGAGAAAAATTAAGCAAAGATCTTCTCTTCTCGTCGCTTCTTGGTAACCACCGTTCCAGGCTTATGCTGAGCATCTGGATGATTGAGTAGTTCCGGTGGACAGGTAGATATCGGACTGGCGAGAATGGTTTGTTTGAGATCATAGAACAAATGACTATCGTCCTTCGTGCAGAAGGAAATGGCGAGACCAGCTTTGCCAGCACGACCAGTTCGTCCGATCCTATGAGTGTAATCTGCAAATAAACATTGTAAATAGACAAATTATATATACAGAATATCACTCAAAATTTAAAAATGATGATTTCTGAATTTATTTATTATTATTAATCATCAAGAAAGATTTTTTTGAGAAATAATTAAGTCTGTAGGAATAAAGGTTTTAGGAATAAAGGAATCATTTTTAGCTAATCCTTGATAAGAAATTCAAATTTGTAATAATTTATATGATAATAATTCTAAGAAGAATAATGATAAAAAAAGATGAATTTACCCTCGATCGTTTTAGCCATGTCGTAGTTGATGACCATAGAAACGTCCTTGATGTCGATACCTCGACCTGCGACATCGGTGGCGACCAGAATGTCTTTGCTTCCGCTTTTGAGAGATGCCAAAGCGTATTCTCGCTGTTCCTGACCTTTTCCACCATGGAGGGTACAGGCGTTGTACTATGATAGAATAAAGTAAGTCAAATTAGATATTTATATTTTTTGTAATTTCTATACTTTAATTCCTAAATAATATAATAGGGGATTTTATGATGAAGATTTTATGTTTGAAAAATTGAATTAAGATAAGTTCCGTTAGGAATGAACAAGAATGAACTCATAAATCGTTGTAAATATTTTCTGTAAATTACATACTCCGAATTTTTCCAAGCCTTTCGCTAGAACGTCCGCGCCCTTCTTCTGATTGACGAATATAATGACGGGCGGTTCGACACCTCTGCTCAATATCTCCATGAGTTTCTTTCGTTTGTCGGCTTCACCCATTATATGAACTATTTGTTCGGTGCGTTCTGTCGGTTTACCGACGCTACCGATGTATACTACCGCCGGCCTCCTTAAATAAGTTCTAGCAAGACGTTCCACAGCGGGTGGCATTGTAGCAGTAAACATCACTGTCTGGAAACAAAAAATAATTATTAGATGTCTTTAATAAAAAAAACCAATTTTTATTTGCTCTAAAAAGTAATTGTAAATGGTAATTGGAATTGTAAATTTAGTAAGTTTTTTTCTACTTGTCTGTATTTCTTCTTCGTATTGTAATTTGCTAGAAGCTTCTCCTCATTTTCCGCATCCTCGTTATCTGGTTTCAAATTCGTAACAGGCATGTAGTCCAAAATTTTTTGAACATCTGAAAGAATAATTTTTATAAAATATATTTATTTATTTGATATATATATATATATATATATATATATATATATATCAAATTGTAGAACATTAGAAATTTGTAATGCTTAAAAGACCTGGTTCAAAACCCATATCTATCATTCTATCAGCTTCATCTAGCACAATATAAGTGCATTGATTCAATACAAGATATCGATTTTCCAAAACATCTATTAATCGACCGGGTGTAGCAATAACAATCTGAAAAAAAAATCCTTAATTATACATAATATTACATTGATTTTGATCGATTTTGCATCATCCGATTGAAGGAAGTTCATGAAATAGCTCATTACATATATATGTGTATCTGCATAAATATATGTTAATATATTCCAAAAATTATTACCTCACAACCCATTCGCAATCTAAAACCTTGCTCTTCTCTCGATAGACCACCTACCACTACAACTGTTCGGATGCCCAAGGGTTGTCCGAATTTGTTGGTTTCTTCTTCTATTTGTTGCGCTAACTCACTGTAATACAAATCACATTATCTTTTATAATCATCAATATCTTTTGTAACATTTTGTTCATTTAATCATTCATCAATATCATAAGCTAAATAATTGAAATATATAAAGTAAAATGTATGCATTTACACAATAGAAACAAAGTTATACAAGAATGAGAGAAACAATTAGTACCGTGTGGGCGCTAGGATAATACTGTAGGGTCCTTGATCTGCTTCCTCAAGCCTTTCAATTTTTGGCAAATTAGTAATCCATAATAACAGTGGAATTAGGAAGGCTAGTGTTTTTCCCGAACCAGTTTCAGCAACGCCGATAATATCTCGATTCTGTAGACCAATAGGAATTGCTTGTCGTTGGATAGGTGTGAGATCTTTGTAGCCCACTTTGTCAATGATGTCAAGAATTTCTTTCGGAAAACCAGATTCTTTCCAGGAACGAATAGGATCAGGAATACGACCACCCTTTATCGTTATGTTATAATCCTCCCTGAAGATACGCCAATCGCGTTCAGTCATTTCGTTCAACGCCTTCTCGGACCAATGTCGATCGTCCCACTTTTGTTTCTCTTCCTTTCTCTTCACTTTCTTCAATCTCATTCTTAAAAAGAGAAAGGTGCAATTTATTACAAATAATTCCTATAATTATTTTTAAAAATGAATAGTAATAATATAACATAAATAAAAAAATTTGATAAGAGTATTTGATTATTCTTTCAACAAAAAAACTCACTTTTCTTGCTCTTTTTCAGCTTCTGTGCGTCTCTTTTCTAGCAATTCGCCATAAAATTTGCTTTGATCTCGCTTTTGTGCTTTTATATCAATACCAGCCAGATTCCCCCTACCAAAAAACTGTACTTGATGTCTCTCCTTGTAAATGTTGTTATAATCTACAGAAGTATCCTCTGAAGTATCCCAGTCAAAGACAAATTTTCGATCATTTAGTCTTCTGACTCGTCGTTTCTTTTTTACTAATCCCAAATATCTTTCTTTGATAGCCTCTACTTCTTTCTCTTTATCCTTATCTTTAATTTCATCCTCGCGCAAACGTTGTCCATCTCTTCTCCTGAGAAAAAAATTCAATTTTTAAGAATTATTTATTTTCTATCATTTTTTTGAAGTAGAAATGTAATATGTTTTAAATCTAAATTAAATTTTTTCGATACTTAAAAAATGAATAATTATAGCAAAGATACCTGTCTCTATCATCCCATTCTCTCTCTTTTCCAGCATTGTCGTTATGAAATATAGACTTAAGCTCTTCTTCCTGCTGTCTCTTCATCGCCTCTACCTCTTGTTGACGTTTCTCCAAAGCTATGGCTGCGCGCTCCTCTTTGGTGAGGAATTTTGGTTTAGCTCGAGCTTCCTCCTCTGCCTTCTTTTTGGCCAGCAGTTCCTCCAGACTCAACGGTTCCTTCTTTGGAATCTGCTTGACCTTCTCCTCCGTCTCTTCTTCATCTTTTTTAATATCGCTTTTTAGATCCTTCTTCGAATCATCTTCAACAAGCACAGGGCTACTCTTGTGCTTTTTCTCATCCTTGGATCTATCCTTGATATCCCCTCGACCATCCCTCGAGCGTTCTCGATCCTTTTCCCGCGATCTGTCACGTTCGCGGGATCTATCGCGCTCTCGCGATCTGTCACGCTCTCGCGACCGTTCTCTCGATCTGGATCGCTTCCTATCTTTCTTACGATCCTTGGAACGACTCCTGCTGCGTCGACGATCCCGCCGCTCACGTTCGCGATCACGGTCCCGTTCACGATCGCGAGATCGGCTACGCCGCGTAATCTTTTTATCGTGTGGCATTTAAAAGTCGCTTGACGGATAACAGATCAAAATTCCTTTTTTTATAGAATTTAATGTGTTTCTAATTGTAGGTGTGACTTTGATATAACATTTATTTATTAGTCTTCTGTAAAACGAAAGAAGTAACCTCTCACGGTTAGAATTGGTTAGAGTACTCGCAAAACTCAAACAATGTTGGTTGTCAGCACTGATTTCTGTAACCATAGACACATGAAATACATAGACTAGCATTAAAGTGCAAATTCATGAGAGGGTTTATTTCGACAAAATGTGATTGGACAACCAATCATATCGATTAGTGCCTAAGGTAACTAGCACGATTGACCAATGAATGGACTTCATTTTCAGCTGGCCAATAAACATTGTCCAATTGATATATTTCCAAATTCATTGGATATTTTTCGATACTGAGCAATATCAAAACAGCAGATAGTTGAACATAGTCACGTGACTTCATCGTGACGTTAGCGTCAATTTGACTCATTGTCAGTCAAATGTTTACAAATATCAAAATAAAAATGTCGGTGGCTAGATTTAATTCAGTTTTCTGCTAATTGTGAGTCAAACATGCTTTCATATAATTACGGCGGAGAAGAAAGGCAATACTTTTAATTAATATATATTCTTTGTAATCAAATTTTTAATAGAGTTTCTACTTTTATACAATCTATATATAAAAACTGTTTTCCGATATTTAAATTCATAATTTACATCATGTACATTACAGATTTTCAGTACTGGCAGTGATCGCAATGAAAATTTAAAGAAATGTATTATTTTTTCTATAAATTTTTATTCTTGACCGTTAAATATTAAACAATAAAATTGAATAATCAATTTAATTACAAACTAAAATCAAAAGGACTCTACATTAATACAAGAAGGAAAAAAAAATTTCGAAACATTTTATGTATTGCATATTAGAGTCAAATAAATCACAATTTTTTTTTATATATTTGTAACATCTTTTTATTTCTTTATTTGATTTCAGACAGAAGAGAAAAAGCTGCACCGAGTGGTTTTCATTGTTACAATTACAACATTTCAACGAAATATTAATTGAATGAGTGACTAGGCGACGGGAACTCGCAGCCCCATCTTGATACTGATTATTTACAAAGAAAAGAAGACGGAGAAAAGAACAAAAACGGCATGTGCTGTACAATTCCACTGTACAATCAGGTGCATTAATGATATTCGATATATACAAATTCACAACATCATACACTTTATGACACGCGACTTAAGTATATTAATAAAGAATTTTATTTAATATTTTACATGTTTTATTTGTAATACAATTTTTGATATTAATATTTTATCTCTTTTCTGTGTCCAGATAATTCTCATATTTATTTGAAAGAGTATTATATTAAAATTTAGATCGCAATGTGTTTTATCTCAGTTTTAATTTAAATTATATTTATGTGAAAAATGAAATGTATATTCTGTAAATAATCACTTCAATTATCTAGCTTTGGCTAGCAAAAATTATTTCTTTGAATTATTCTTTCTTCTTCAAAATTTGACAAATTAATCATTGAATTATCATAAAACTATAATAATAAACACATTGGTTAAATATTATGTGTGTCCACCCTGTAAAAAAATTGTATTATAACTTCTTCTCTCATATTTTTATAATACTTAAAAAAATCGCGAGTCAATACAACATTTCATTAAATCACTATTGCAAGAGAAATCTCGTCGATTATGTTCGTAAAAGTATAGAACTCTAAACATTGATAGATTTCTCGTTATTCTATTTACAATCTGCAATATAATAACGAGAATTATGATTCTAGGTTTTCGGTCATTCATGAAGTATTGCATATTTTCACAGAAATTAGCACGAAGATAAAAAATATCTTTGCCAATAGAAAAAATATCAAAAAATATGAAAAATAATTAAAATGCTGTAAAATTAATGATCTATATATGTAAAATAATGAAAAATTAAAGTAATAATTGTTATCTGTCAATTTATGTAATCAATCAATCAAAATTATATAATTGTTTATGTAAAATATCCATGGTATTTATTAAAATACAAAAAATAATTGTCAATGAATTCTGATAATATAGAAAAGACTTTACGTTTATAAATATATTTTAAATTTCTTGATAATTCCAAGAAAATCTGCAGAACTTCAGAAGATCGAATATCATCTCCGTCAATCACTATAAATTAATTAATTGCTGACGCAAAAAATTTCTTTCATGGCATCACAGTGCAACCCTTCAACCGACAATTTAAAAAAAAAGTCATCATTAAAATTATATTCAATTTATAAATAAAAATTATTAAAATAAATATTTCATTATTTGTTAAATTACTGTTTGTGAAATTAATTGTAGAAATTTAATATAGAAATAATTGTTCAATTAATTTATCATATAAATAGTTTTCATGATTTTTTAAAATAATATAATATTTATTATAATACTTTATTCTCTCGTCGTATACAAATTAAATTGTGAATCAATAACGGTCAAAGGCCTAGTGCGAGCGTACAAATGAAATATCACGTCAGCGTTACAATTATGCGAGCTCAATATGAGCCGTCATAGTAATTCGACTCAATCTTATAAATTGGCCTATCTTATTATTATTACGCGAGGCGCCGTATTCTGTTCTAAGCGGGAGGAACTTTTGGATTCATGAATCCTAGAACCCTCTTCTCTTGAGGCCGAGGAGTTTAGGAATACCAAAGTCCATTTGTTGATTAAATCATATATCCCGCAGACATCCAAAAAAATCACTACATTTTATTTATACATGTTTAGGTCAGCGACTACGAAAATTAGTTACGAAAATGAGCAAGGGGACGATCGATTTTGTTTATATAAAAGATAGATTAAAAATCAACTGCCCAAGAAGAAATTCACGAGATAAAGCCAAAATGGATCAAGTCTATTTTGTTTATAAATTTAGCTTTAAATATGTAATCATATTAAAAAAAAAGTATATCTTTGATTATTTTTGATACCTTTTAAAGTATATCTTTGATCCACTTTAGCTCTGAACGCTTTGTATACTTATAAATTAAATAAAGAACGGATTGTTGCTGGTTTCGTTGTGTTATTTCGTCAGAGTAATATAACGCACGATGACACACAGCAGCTGCGTTTTTCCCATCCATTATACGACTAGTTTGCACTTTAGGAAAATTATATACTACTGTTTTTCTTAATAAATAATACTTAAAGTTTTACAATATTGAATTTCCTCTCGAGATCGCGATTATTGACTTACTGAAAACTGTAAATCGAGATTCGATCGGGACTAATCAAGAACAGATTTAGGAGTTTTGAGAAATATTGAAACTTGTTGAATAATCGATCGTAGGCTGCTCGTATTTTCCGTAAATCAAACCGACATACTAATACTAGTTAATTACCCGAAATACGGCGATCTATCGACTATACTAAGTGCGCAGAAACGTACAGGCAGAAGCTACGAGATAACTCGCTTTGTCGCACCCATATATCACGGTTTCTTCGCGGTATCAGTCTCGTGAGAAAGGCGCTCGTGGAATAAAAGAAGGCACTTTGATCAGGCATCTTCTTTAGGCACTTTCTGATATGTCAGCTATCATTAAATTGACACTATTCCTTTCTTGAACATATATATTTCAATCCATTACCAATTCTTCGTCCTTTTATCAATCTTCTTCGTATTTTTATTAACCATTTTCATTATCAGTTATCTTTGTGTTTTTATCACTCGTTTTCATATTCTTACCAACTCTTTATACTCTTTCAACTCTTTTTCATTTTTCTCCTAATCTTTTTTTCATTCCTGTCAATCTCTTTCATATTTTTCTCAATTTTTTTACTAGAGTCTCTTTTTGCTATCAATCTTTTTTCATGTTTGACAGAATTTTATTGATAATTTTCAGAGACTCTTTCTCAGGACAGGCTTTCGGCTGTCAGTAGACATAGATGGTCTTCAGCTGATCCTTCAGTTCGGGAGGAATGGCACAGGTATCCGATTCGGCTTTCCGTTTTACCAACCGACGCCAACGTCCGCCGAGATTCTTGCGGAAGCCCTTCGCAAATCCAGGCCTATGCGACGGCAAGGCGTGTACAAGAGTATCCTGTAAAACCAGAAAGAAGGTTTTGTATTTTTAATCTTTATTATAAATTAATCAAGTTATATTACATGGAACAAAGTTGTCAAAAATGTACTTAATAAAAAGGATTAATCAGATAATATATTTTCTCAGTTTTAAAATTTTAATATTAATATTACACTAATAAGTATTATATCTTAAATCAAGATTCCACTCAAGTAAAATTGATTTAAAATCGAACGAAAAATAAAAGATTTCGTTATTTATTTGCATCTTCAAATGCGGTTTGTCTTTCTTTAATTATTCAAAGATTATAAGATTGAATATCTAGCGATTATAATAGAGTTTTATCGTTTGCAGCTCATCACAGATTTATATTATTAACTAAAATTCCGGTGATTCTAATCCTGCCAATATCGCAGACAGAGGAACGAGATTTTTTTTTCAAGAAATAAACGCCTCGACAGCTGCAGCCTATTCGGTACTCAACGATACGTAGACGCCCACCGGCGACGCTAAATTTAGCGTCAGGTCGGAGAAGCATCAAGAACTGCACCCATTTCACCGGTGTATTTATAGGTACATTCTATCACTTTTTATTAGATCTAATAAAATAATTTTATCGCGGTATCATGTCCGTGTAAAATTAATTACAGTTTACACAATGCAACTAAGAATTTACGATACAATATTAATTTGTTAATAACGTGTTAATATAATGAAATTATTTTTCTGAATTCGATAGTGATTATTTCAAGTGCTCTAAATATAAAGTTTTTTTTAATTTTCCGTTTTAATAAAGAAATTAATTTTTCTCATCAACTCTTCTCTATATGCAAATCTTTTTTATTGTAGAATCATTAAATTGTGCCATGACTTAATTGTATAATGAGGATGTATAATAAGTTGTATAATAAGTGTTCTAGAAAAGATTTTTAGAATATTTTATTATTTTTAGGTAACAATATCAAATGAATATGTAAAAAATAAATAAAAAAAAAACGATGTTCTATTCGTCATGATCGAATAAGTTTTTCCACGTTGCGTTAAAGCGATAAAAGGCATTTTGCAGCCAATCACTGATCGCGGCTTGTATGGCGGGAATAATCGATCGTCCACGAAGTAGCGTAAAACCGCGATGGCCGCAGGTTACTGTTCCAACTTTTATCGATCGACTTTTTTATTTTTAGTATTATAGAAAATGTATCAAAAATGATTAAAATTAAATATCCCAAATATATCTTGCGGTAAAATTGATAGCTATTTTGAAAAAAATTTTAATCTGATTTTTGATACAGAATCACAAAAAAAATATATTGTAAATACAATGTAACAAATCTAACATTACACTAAATTTCAAGTTAAAAATTTTTTTTAATTATTTTAGATTAAAATTGCAAAAAAGATATTTCAATTTTAAATAAGAATTAAACTTCATTTAAGATTGAATCATTATTAAATTGCAGATCGTTTTTTTGGAATATGAATTGAAATAAGGACATTAACATTCGAGCGTGCATGAAGAAGTTTGTAAGACCTATCGTACGTTTTTGTCGTAAGGAAAGCGACCCTTACAGAATTTCAGCCGCAACTGCGTTACCACTTTCTACGCTTGCAAATCTTTTTTTTGGATATCTCCGGTCGACATCGCATGTCCTCGAGTCATTGGACAGTATAGCAGGGACAAACCAGTAAAATCTGGTAATACTGGCTCCACCGGTTAAGCGGTTAGTCGTTGAGACGGTTAGATCAACTGATAGATCGCGAGAAAGAATGATCAATGGTTATCTACATCTGCTTCAATATCATCGATTCCTAATTTATGATCAACCATCCGATAAAAGTTATTGATTAAGGATTGAGAAACGTTTTGAAAATCTTAATATATTTTTAGGTAAATTTAAAAACTTAGAAATTTGAGAAAAATAAATTAGATTTTTGCCCTTTACTGCATATTGTGTTTTACCTTTAAGCAAATAAATATATAACATTAATAATAAATAGATAATTGGTGAAGAACGATGTTGAATTTCCAGAATCTCAAATTTGAGAACCACTGAGATGATAAATACGCTATATTCAAAGTTAATGCCACTGACCTAAGCTAATCAAGTCTTACCGCGCAAATGGCTCGGAACACAGAAAGTGTCTGAAAATAATATTCTCTTCCGTATTATTGTTATATCTTACAGAAAAACATAACAAAATATGTTGGAACAGTTTTAGTATATAAAATTGTATGAGACTTTATAAGCTTCTGATTGTATGAGACTATCAATTTCTAAAACAATTTAAAGATAAAAAAAGTCGGCGCTTTTCGGCTGGGAATATTCTGGGATTATTATTCTTGTTAATATTTATCAAAAAAATTTATGAAAACTCTTTAAATATTATTTACAGGATTAATTTATATGATCATTTAAAAGATAATATAATTGCAAAATCAATTAAAATATAAAAGATTTGATACATAGCGAATTAAATAACACATCACTCAATAAGTCTCCGGTCTAACTAAGAAAAACAAATTTTTTTTTTAGAAATCACGTGGGTCTGTCAACAATGTTGCCATATATGTGTCAGACCGGGGACTTATTGAGTGATGTGTTATCTAGGAAAAAAGAATTGCGTGTATCTCAAAGTAATTCAAATATCAAATAGCAACTTGATGTTTTTAATGTTTGTTGCATTTTTTAAGAATTTATAAATATCGCTCTTAATAAATATAAAAAGTTAATATTTGTAAGACACGATTAGCTTAAATCAGTGGCATTAACTTTGAAGTACTTTAGCGTATTTATTTATCATGTTTAACATCGTTTTTCTCAATTTGTCTATTTGTCATTGATACTATAATTTTTAAGTAAAAACCTACTGTTTTCAGATCTTTCTCCATAAAAACAAGAATTGAGAACCATCAACATCGCAGATATAAAATACAAGATATATACAAGGTGTACACCAACCTGATCGTTGTACAACGTGTATTGCGGTGGCGGCAGGTGGGGTGGTGGATACGGGGGCGGGAATTGCCACGCGAACGGCTCGACGGGATTGGCGGATGGCGTGACCATAGTCGTAGCATAGACGTGTTCATTGCAAACACTGTTGCCGATATCGGTCGATATAGTGGTCGTGGAGGAGGATATCTGCGTGCAGCAATCGTCGGGGTGTGTCGTCGGCGCCGTCCCGATCGTCCCGGGCGAGGTTGCTGTCTGCACCACTGTAGCTTCAGGGTGCACCGCGTCCGTACTCGACTGATCCTCGCGTTTCCGCAGCTTACTGCGGACAAGGCGGATCGCGATCATGGTCCCGTTGCTGCCAACCATCTTTCTATATTTCTGGTACAGCCTCGTGTATTTGCCTATCTTCGCTAACCGAAAATTCGTAGAAAGCCGAGTTTTCTTGATCTTGAGTCTCTCCAGGGAACTCAAATTTCTTCAAAGTTATAAGATCAATTTTGTTTTTACAGTTTTATGGAGCTTCTGCGTAATCCAAGTTTGAAAAAATATTTTTCAAGAGATGGAATTAAATTTTTAGAATTATACGTATCGACAATTCTGCAAAATGTGTATTTTCTATTCATTAAGGATTTCGAGATGTGCTCCGGGTTTTCCCGAGCGATACAGGAATTTTAAAAAAACAAGGAAAAAAATCTCAGTCTATGTGTCTCTGTCTCTCTCTTATGCTTGTACACGCGGAGTTGTAACCTCATGAATCAATCAGCTGTCTCTTTGTATCGAGGAACGAGATCTTCTCTCGCTTTTTACTCTCCTTAATCTGACTGATTTAAAGGATTAGGAATGCTGTGCGACCTTCTTTCACTCCGATACTTTCGCATTCATGTTTTTCTCGCAGATAAATGCAGATTTTTACCTTGAAATTTCTCTCCCTCTCTCTCTCTCTCTATCTGTCAGTTTTAGGAACGTAGCAGGATTTTTTTTTAGGTTACTTTCTTCACGCGCGCTAATTCCGTCTCGCTCTATCAAATAATTTTACCAACGTGCACTTTCAACACGCTCTCCTTCTTTCGACTTTCCGCTTCACTAACGACAAGGATATCACTATTATTTACACTCGCGCGATATATTCGCACTGACTAGTTTTACGTATCCCTGACACTCGAGCATCCAAGGGGATATCCTCTTGGTTACCCTATTACAACGTGAAACGCGAATCCAGAAGGACGGCACGCGGCGTCGTCTTCAACCGCTGAAAGGCCGCAGCCGACGCGACGTCAACTCCACGTCAACTGCCTTCGTTCATCGCCCGACAGCCAGCGCGCATCTGAATCGGAAAACGACGCGTGCCCGTCTCTTATACGGCCCTGTGACGTCACAACCGAGTACGATCGCGATTGGTGAGTGCTCGATCAAACGGCCAATCGCCACCCCGAAGAAAATTCAAACGGTACATCCGCACGGCTGTGTCCCCTCGAATCATTCCCCCGCGTATCACTATATTTCGCGTGCGTCGTCATAGTTGTCGCGCCAGTCGCGCGTGACAGAAAGTCTGTGCTGTGGACTTGCATCTTTACGTCACGATGCATAACCGAATGACGGTAGGCTGTAGTCGTTTCGTTTTATCGTTGCAACGTATCGCTTTTTTGCTCACAGTCTTTCTTTCTCTTATAACGCATTGTATATTATTGCAATATATAAAAACGCGAATTCTGAAAAATGTACGCACTTTAATAAATGTTGTGTAAATGTGCGTGATATTTATCAATTTTATCAAAAAAAATTGTGACATTATAACATATAATTCTTAATGTGTAGTCTTTGATTTTTGGATTAAAATTTGGTTTTATTATTTAATATAAATTGCACGCGATTAATTTAATACTTTGTTTCTAAATAACATTTTACTTCTAATCAATTCGAATTAAAATAAAATTACACAGAAAGAAAGAGAGAGAGAGAGAGAGGGGAAGAGAGAGAGAGAGAGAGAGAGAGAGAGAGAGGGGAAGAGAGAGAGAGAGAGAGAAATAAAAAATACGTAGTATAAATCATATTTTATATTTTTTATAAGATGAGAGAGAAACGTATTCAATTTAACCTAAAAAAACAAAATCATAAATAAATTAAGAAATAAATAAAATGTATTTTATTAAATTAAATTTAATCGAAACAAAACAAATAAATTATATAAAATTAATTTATACTCAATTATATATCTCAAAATGTTAAAAAGAATTGAATTTTAAATTAATTAAGACAAAATAAAACAAGTCAAATTGTGTTACATATACATTTTAATTAATTAAAAAAAATTAACTTTCAAGAAAGGTAAGATAATCGCGAGGAGGAATTTTTCGTTAAATCGCAAGTAGCTTATCAGAACGTAATATGAAATAATAATTTTTTTTATAATCGACTTTGAATCCATGATTATGTAACAGCAACTGTAAGAACGCTTTTATTACTTAATATACATAGAGCTTCTCTATTATACACGCAGCATTTACGCTGATCTAACAATAATAGCAAGGTCCTCATCTCTCGGTTATATACTTACAGCATATGCTTTTGCTGTCGTATAATTTCTCATATTAAATTACATTATGCGCGTATATATGTCAAGCGTAAAAAAAAAAATAAAACAAATAAAAGAAAAAATACAGCACATTGAATTTCGGCAACAGAACGCAATTTAATTATTATAAATGAAACAGAAAATATATAAATTTTTTCATTCTAATTTTTATTTAATATATTGGTTGAATTAAATAAGATAAGAATAAAATTGATAAAAAAAAAACTTATGTAATCTCAATAAAATTAATCTCTCCACTTATTTAAAATCTATTCTTATATATGATAACCTGGAAGAGATTGATTCTTAGAATAAGTTACTCAAATTGGTTTTCCACTCACTATCGAGATTCAGATACGCCGGGAATCTATATTAACTGGTTATCAATAGCTCTGATACAAATGATGATAACATATGAATCATGTCTGATAGTAGGATTAAGCGCGAAACAATGAATTGATATGAAAAAACGTTGAACTTTATTGAAGAAAATTGCAAAATCTAGATTTCTTTTCATCGGAAAAAATCTGCAGTTTTTGCTGTCGCGTCTAAATGTGTAACAATTCTCGCGAAGAGAGATATAGTATTTATACTTTTAGTATCTCATAAGAATAGAAACGTCTCGAGTTTCAAGTAATTGTCCAAGGTATGCGATAAAAAAGTACAAACATCGATAAAATGACTATTATATATAATTTATAATAATTTACACATTAAAATATCAATCAGCTTAAGTGGAAGAAAAAAAATATATGTATTAATGTGTATATGTGTATTATTTTATAATTTTATAATTTATAATTTTTTAGTAAAAATATATTTAATAAAATATTATTTTTTCGTAACTTTTGATATCTCTGAGTCAAAAATGAAAGTTTTATTTAAATCTATTCATCGCAATACATAAAAGTTGTTCCATTTAAATCAACCTACATTTGAATATCTTCGAATATATCTCCTACTGCTCATTTAAAATAATATTTTAAAATAAATTTATTCTGCTTTCATCTTTGGCCAGTATAATTCTGAGTGAAAGCACTACTGAAATTTCAAGATAAACTTTATTTTTGTGAACGAAATCATACTTTATGTATCACGTAACAATATATAAAGATGTGTTAAAACATTAAAAATTCAATATTGAATGAGATGTTTCACGATTTATATATGATATTTTTTTGAGATGTTATGAAATAATATTTCATAAAAAATGTACACTTTTTTTATATTTAAATTTTTGATATTTATTTTAATACTCAAATCAGAATCATGAGATGAATTAATTGATGTAAAAAATATGAAATTGTGTATTTAAAAAAAGGTATGTAATGGTATTTTGTAAGTGTAATATTGTATATAGTAATACTTATATGCAGATACAATCATCAATTCTATTATATATTGATATTCTGTAAAAATATTTTAATGAAAGAGTGAATTGACTATGAGAATCAATATCTGTTAAGAAAAAAAAAAATTACATATTTCCACTAAAAAAAAAAAAAAAAAAAAAAAATAAAGATTATTTTTAAATCTCGGAAAAACGCTTCCAATTGGAACAAAACTGTACTAACTGTAGGATAATATCTCTTTCAAAATTCTAAATTTTTTTTTTTTTCAAACATTATTTTCTCGATATTACTTATTTTTTATATTTATGATTTCGATATATTTATTTCTATGTCTGCAATAATTTCATACAAAAATACGTTATATGATTTTTTATCAATTTATAATTCATTTTAAATCTTCGTTAAAAGCGAAGTATATGTTTCTTAAGAAAGAATGACTATATTCTGAAATACTAATGAACGGGAAACAGCATCTTGATGATGCCTTGTGATGACGCGCGCGTATGCGAGAACGTTCTGAGAAAGATTTTTGAAAAGAAAACTACGCCACGCATATATACATACATAAGTTATGTTGCTGTTATCTCTATTTCTGTTCGACGTACAGCAGACGTATGTCGGTTTTCAACCACGCGTCTTGACGTTATGCGACACTATCAGACAGACGGAGATAGATAGATACTCTCGGATTTCGATTCCTTTTCCATTTTTTTTTTATTCTTTTTTTTTAAATATATTTATTTCTATACGTTTCTCTCCCATATATCACTAAATATCTATTACTATTTTTTACTTACTTACGTCCATTTTCCTTCGCTTATATCTTATTGTTGTATACAGTATATCGTATTTAATGTTGACAACGAGGCTGTACCATTACTTACGCTAACATATTTATTTAGTAATTTATTAGTAGATTTAATTTCATTTCCTGTGTATACTAGAAAATTATTTGACAAAGATAAAATAAAGAATACAGTATTATTGTATGCTTGTTTTGAGAACATAAACCTGAAAATTTTGATTTTTAAGAAAAATAAAACATATTTTGATATTTTATATTAATATATAAAAACGCTTATTGCTTTCTAAAACAATTAAAACAAATAAAGTTTATGCAAAATAAATTTAAAAAATTTGTATTTGTTATTAGTATAAATTGATTTTTCTAATACTTTATTTGTTAGAAAATAGATAATTTTAATTTAAAATGTATCGGAAAGTAATTGATTTGTATTTAAATATTCCGTATTAATTATTATTATATCATTACATACAATAATTGTATTTAATCGAATAATATGAAAAAAATAATTTCAGAATAGAATATCGATAACTTTGCATTTTGCAAAGAATCCGCGTTAGAATAACTTTAAGACGAATTTTATTGACCATTATCGCTTATCATGACATTGATAATGAGCCATTCTAGGCAAACGATTTCTTTTCGAAGTATTTGAAGTGAGATTTCGATCACTTAAAAATATGTTGTAATTCAAGGAATTCTAAAATTAACTTGTGTTTCGAAAAAACATTAAAAAAAAATAGCATTTAAAATAAATCTAAAATTATTTCAAACTACTGGGAGGCATTTTCCTTGATATAACACATCACTCAATAAGTCTCCGGTCTAATGAAGAAAAACAAATTTTTTTTAGAAATCACGTGGGTCTGTCAACAATATTGCCATATATGTGTCAGACCGGGGACTTATTGAGCGATGTGTTATATGAATATATGTGGAGCATATATGATAAAATGATATTCTCTCTCTTACCTGATCGTTACGGCGAGCAGGACGATCAAGATGCCGACCAGAACCATAGCGATCAGCACTCCACATATCATGTAGATGCTATCGGTAGGTGGATCTGCAACAAAAAAGTTTTTTGATACCAAAGCGAAATGTTTTTTCGCACACACACTGAGTGTATATTTATCATTTTTTTTTTTTAAATAAATTAAAATCGTAGAATTTTTGTTAATCATAGAGATTCAACGGATATCATATAGTATACTTGATGATTTCTGCGTAGACGCTTTGTGTAAACAAGGTAAGAATACATGTATTCCATGAATCAGCGTAATATCCCGACCACGAGACGTTCTACGTCTTGTCTACGAATAATTTGGAACTTGTTCACTCGCGACGTAACGATATTGTCGTAAAGCTACAGGTTGCCATCAGCTGACGCCGTTGGCAGCGTTAATCTTTGGCAATCATAATATTAACAAACTTCGTGCTTTACGTTATCGATTTCGCCAAAATGGATTTACATATAATTCTCAGAACACTTCAGAAAACCCTCATTTACGGAGAATCAACTATGAGGACATTTCATCAATTTTAGCAAATAAAATCGTAAAAACATGTCAACATGTCTGATTGATTCGATCCAATATTTCAGAGATTTCTTCAAATATTTTTATAAGGAAAAAATTTTATTTGATTAATTTTAGTGAGTAAAATCGTCAAAATATTTCGAATAAATGTGTCGTTGAAAGTTGACTTCGGGGACATGTGACCGATATTAAAAATAGAAGCTGAAGGGTGACGTCTTAAAATTTTGGCTGCCTCTCTCTTTCTTTCTCTAAAGAAAGATCTTTCATCATATATACCTTCCACACACACACGAAATATATAATCATATTATACTTTACTAGATATAATTTTTTTTTTAATATTACAATATAATAACGTATGAAAGAATTATTCTCAATTGGCATGATTTTTTATAAGATTTAAATTTTCTATCATATATCTCTATTAAATGATAAACTTCAAAAGTAGGTGTCTCAATGTTTGAATTGAATGTCTCAAGTTTTTTTCTTTTGTTCTAGATTAGTCGATTCTGCGTAGCATTGCAATAATGTAAATCACTGCGATGTGACGACCAGAAAATTCGATTCGCACACAATTCCACCATGCAAAAACGATGTTTTTCCGCGAATCATGTTTTTCAGCACTAACGATGATGACGTAAGGAATTTATGAGAAAATTGGAAAAACGTCGCTATCATCGTCATTATCAACTATTGTCATATTCCACAAATCTCGCGTAACTGAAGTTTTATGCAAAAATTGTATGAAATTTTATTCGCAACATATTTTTAATGTTTTTTTGTACAATTTTTTGAACCGAATGATTGTACCAGTGCAATTTATCATCCAGCTGTCGCGTAATCCGTCTGATGATAGTATAATCGAGAAGCTAGATTATCTTGTTAAAAATAGCAGCATTTATCACGGATAAGACACTTGTAACAAATATAAAAGCGATTAATAATTTATTAATAAGTTGACTTATTATATCGCAACGAGAGAGACAATCCCGTAACAAGTAAATGGCCTTTAAACATCTTTTATACAGTGATTAATTAATATAATTCAATTAATAAAATTTCTTAGAAAAAAAAAATAAAGTAAACGAGTGTAAAATATATTAATAAGATATAATAATGTAGATGTAAATGTATTATAGTGTTTATCAAATTAATGAAGTTATGTGAAAACTATCGATCGAGACCCTTTAAATAAAAGAGGTGTAGAAGATGTCTCTTCTAAATCTCTTTTTTATTACAGATTTTCTTTTCCTTCAAGCTTATCTGGTTGACAACCAGATTGATTTTGTAATAAATAAACAATATGTAATAGTTCTCATGTAACCTTCTCTATACATATATAATTTTAAAATTGTCCCAGTAAAAGCAGCAGATGACTTACCGATCTGATCTATCCTCTTTGTGTGATTGTGATTAATCAATGAATAGACGACTTTAATCTTGTTCAATATGATTCACGCGTATCCGCCATGATAGCTATTCTCTTCCGTACTCTTTATCTTTCATAATTATTTATATTGCCGTAAAACTATTGTACATTGCGCTTTAATCACCTGTCACGTCATCCCTTGATATCGCAAAATGTATCGACAATTTTGCTTTTTTTCATCTGTCAATGTAATCGAGCATTTGAAAATGTTATATGCACGTATGTGCATGTGAGAATTTGTGAAATAATATTTTATGAAAAAAATTTCAGCCGTCTGCGTGTCATAAGTTTATCGCCACCGGGTCGTAAATTTTGACCATCATTCAGCGTCTTGTACACTATCGCTTTTCTAAATGCTTACAGTTATTAACTGATTGTATAAACTGCGGAAACTATATACAAACATATATAATGAATTCGTGAAACCGATTGGTGTATGCGATTGATCGATAATGTTTAAAAGAAGAGAAACTCTGACTTTATTTCTAAACTTCTCGATATGTACAATAACTTTATTAAATATATAAACATATTAAATTAAAATAGTATTAAGTAAAAATTAATATTTTTAATTCAGTTAATATTTGCAGATTAAATTAATTTTCATATTAAAGTATTTTATTTTATTTGTAAAGGTTGAGGAAAAATATTCACAAATATTAACTTTAAAATCCATATTCTTTTTTTTTATTTTTACAGATTATTTTCATACGATTTAGAAAAATTTATTTTTATTCTATTTGTTATCAAGGTTTTCTGCTTTGCACTCCTAATACCTATATTGCGATTACACTCTGTATAAAATTTTTTAAATATTAAAACAACATACATACATATTATTCATTTTGCCTTATTTTAGCATGAATGTGACATGAATCTTTTAACTTATTATCAATACACGAAAAACAATCTAAAAATTCAAAAAATGGGAACTTTAGAAGAAAATAGAAATAAGGAGTGATAAAATATAATAAATTCAAAATTTCATGGAATATTTTTCTTCGTCATATCTTGTAACTTTCTCAATAACAGATTACTTATCCCAAGGTTTCAAATGACGTTAGAACTATGACGTAAAACACAATGTAAAACGTAAATCATGGTATATCATTACCCGCACATGTCCCTAAAAGATATCTAAAAAGTCTTAATGTCTAATTAAAGACATCTTATCGTCCTTCAAATATCTTTCAAGATATCTTTTAAAAGATGGCTTTTGTGCTGTATACATATATACTTATCAAATTATTTATAAATATTGGCTTATAATAATACACTGATTATTATTTATAATATGGAATTTAAATGCGCCATTATTTTGTGAAATAAGTGATCACTTTTGCGACGTAAAGAAATTTAGTTCTGAAAAATTTAGAAGACATAAAATCTACATCTAAAAATAAATTTATAAGATTGAGAATATAGTTGAAATCTTGCGATGACAGAGCTAAGAAGATTTTTGCAAAATGATCTTCGAGTTTATAGTAAATAGGTGGTTATAGAAAAGTTATAGGTAGGAGTTTATAGAAAAATAGGAATAACACATCACTCAATAAGTCCCCGGTCTGACACATTATGGCAACATTGTTGACAGACCCTACGTGATTTCTAAAAAAAATTTGTTTTACTTAGTTAGACCGGAGACTTATTGAGTGATGTGTTATTTCGAAGAAAAAAATATAAATTGGTATACAATATAATTATTTTAGATTTCTCTCAAACATATAAAGCGATTTTGGGAAGTTTTTGAAGCTATCTTGTATGAAGCTATGTCGTACTAAGATTAAAATTATCTGCGCTATTTTGTATCTCCACATCCACCTAATTAATAAATTATATTAAATTAATTTTAATGCATGAGAGAGTAAATTTATTAACGCAAATTTTCGCAATAACAGACATTTGTTATATCCAAACGAATGCCACATTTCAATTTTCGTAATTATGCTCGTTAATGTAAATGCATAGAAGGATAAACAATCATTCTTGTGCCAAGTCTTGTACGTACAATTAAAGTTCCGGAACTATTAAGATGCAGGTATTCTACATCTGACTTATTTGTATCTTCCTGTTTTTCAAACGTGACTCTTTGTTGTATCGGCGTATAGTATAGGCATTATTAAAATGAGACTGTATAGTAACATAACAATATTCAGTCCATACAGAGCAAAGTACGTCATTTGATGAACCTGATTATTCCCGCATAAAAAATAAATGTGAATAGAGATAAGATAGAACAAATAT
The DNA here is from genome assembly GCA_038406275.1 of Cataglyphis albicans. NCBI lineage: Eukaryota > Metazoa > Arthropoda > Insecta > Hymenoptera > Formicidae > Cataglyphis > Cataglyphis albicans. The sequence continues at coordinate 542,117 of JBCAUJ010000089.1, read as the reverse complement.
TTTTAAAACATTAAAAAAAAAGAAATTTGAATTTTTTTTTTTAAACATGCTATATGTATATAATAAGACTTTAGCAATGCTAAAATGAATTTGTTATGCAATATTTCGCCAATTTTGATAAATTTATGGTAAAAATATGGAGAGACATACGTCTAAATACATTCTATATGTATCTAATTTTATATATCCTGTATGATTAGACAATATTCTTTGAACAAAGAAAACATGCAATATTTTAAATAAAAGAACAAATTAAAGGGTGCCTTAAATACTTTGGCATTCGTTCAAATATGAGCAATTGAAGAGAGTCCCGTTAAAGCAATTGGGCACCTCTGTGGTCTATTTTCGTGTCGCTTTCGTTCGATAACGATCGTGCCATGACCTTTCCGATCGCAAATTGCTGTCATCTGACCTCCATCGCGACCTAAATCCAATTGAAGCGCCGATCAATGCCGAAAATGATCTCGATCTCAAACACTCGACTCTAATTTCTACTTAATACGATAATTAATCCATAATCACATGTGAAATTATGATGAAAATCAATAACACCGGGATGGGTGTGGCAGATGACAGGCACCTTACAGTCTGACTATCATAATTAATTCTGCATGATAAGAAAAATTATATGACGTAGTGTATTAATTTTTCGATTATGGTTGAGAACAGGTCATTAGAGAAAACGAAGAAAGAGAAGAATCTCTTTCTCTTTGCATTGTTAACATAAGGTTTGAAAATATTACGAGGACATTCTCAGTTCTTTATAATTGATTTTTTTTTTTTTTTTCATCGGGTATATTAAGAAAATAATATTTAAAATGGCGATCGATTTGTCAATTAATTTATTGGAGTTTTCTAATTTAACGTGGAATTTTTAATTTCACGAAGAATCATTCTTGCACGAGACTAAATATTATACTAATCCATCAAATTTTATCGTGCTTTAACATATAACTAATAGATGAGTCGCGCATAAATGTATTTTTTTTATTGCAGTTGTGCAAATAATCTTCTCGCTTTATTAATTAGTATGCAATCATCTGTCACAGTTAATTTATATTGTATGTATTTACTTATTAAAGAATTAAACAAAGAATTTCAGATACGTATTTATGAAAGTTTAACTGTAACATAAAAAAAAAAATATAAATTTATATTTGATATTAAAATAAATTTTTTGATTCTCAGAATTAATGAAAAATGTAAATTTTTGTCTCACTTTTTTATCTTTTAATGTTATGCATTATTATAGAGATAATAAAATAAACTTATAATAATGCAACAAATTGTAATATAATTATTAAATAATTAAATTATTATTATTAGTAAATAAATATATATTAATATAATTAGTATATTAATATAAGATATTTATATATATGTAAAATTAATATAAGTTAAGTAAAATTATTAAAATTCTAAATTGATATAAAATGAAATACAATGGAAATGAAATGTGTATGCCAAGCGTGCGCGAGCGTTTATGATGAATGTGAAGAAAGATAAATGAGAGATAAGAATTTAAAAGCATGCAATAACGCGATGATATCTATCGGAAAATACTTTGAGATTTAATTTATACTTATTTATATAAATAAAATAAAAAATAACATAAAATATATTAACTTAAATAAAGCTGAATTTAATTTAATTAAATAAAGATTCAAGCTAAGTATAATTTGCTGTGCATGCAATGAGAGAGAGAGAGGACTTACCAAGATGTGACAACGAATATGAATCTGAAACAGCAAAAAAGAAACAGATACGATTAAATTTTATGCGAATTTAAATGGCCACGTGATCTGTGAAGGTTCAATTAACATATGCACCTTTATCAATAAATGATTTTGATAGCAAACAAAATGAGAGGCGCGACTTATTCCAAGCGGAAACAACGCAGAAGATAACGTTTTCCGTAAAATTTATTCATAAATTTTATTCTATTAATTTTACAATAACAATATTTAATAAACATCTCTCGGTTGGCGTCGCAGAATTTTATTTTTCGTTACCTACAATCAATTTTTCCTTCGTCAAAATGTCAGAATGTCAAATTGCTCTTAAGTTATAGATAAAAACTTTTTATCGTGAATTATAAGCTCTTTAAGTATGTCCATACTTCGTATTAATTAATCAAAGTGATAAATAATTGTTTGATTATATTAGATCGCAGATTATAACTCTTTCAATAATTTCGCTCGATTAATTCGCACGAATTATTGATCAGTCGGACGATTTCGACGAAGCTATTGTTCTCTCTTTTTCGATTTTACTTTTTATCGTGGATTATTATAGAACGTGTTGTCTGCGCTCAAGGCTTACTGACGTATCGACGTACATTAGATGAAGTAGTGGGGAAACTTGCTTATGGATTAAAACCGTTCTGTGTGTAATATCGCTGTTTTTCTCGAGGAGAAAAGTAAAGACTTCTCGAAAGACTGATCGAAAGACTTCTCGAATCGCTCGATTCTCCTTACGACACTTCATAAACATTTTATATATGATTACAATTGACGCATTAATCACAATTTCGATTTTATTGATGATCGTAGACGGTTGACTTGAATTTGTATAAATCGAAGAAGAATTCTTTCAAAAGTATTAATTTATATTACGTAAAAATTACGTAACGTAATTTTTCGACAGACATTTCTCAGGTGATACTCGTCAGCTGGCGACTTCTCTGATCTTCCTGATCTAATAAACGAAATTGTTTTCGCACGCGACAGGTGTGTCTCGTCAATAACATTCATGTTTTGACCTCGGATCAATGAAATATGAAACAAATGTCGACTAGTGATAAAGTTATTGTAAAATATTATTGCATTACGTAATCTGAACGTTTCCAGATCTCTTTTTCACGGTCATTACCGGCAAAATAATATTATCCATAGAATTCCGCAGATCTCTATCAAACAATTTTTTATATCCTTTGACAAAAAACCGCGCATAGAACGGAAAAATGATTTCTCAGTGAATTTTATAATCTTCTTTTATCTGTATTTTTTTTTTTTTTTTTTTTTATCAAATTCACAAGTGTATTTCGAAATTTTCAGTAAAAAAAAAAAAAAAAAAAAAAATAACATCATTAATTGTTTTTCAATTTTAAACTAAATCATCTTCAAGTTATATATATATATATAACACATCACTCAATAAGTTCCCGGTCTGACACATATATGACAACATTGTTGACAGATCCACGTGATTTCTAAAAAAAAATTTTATATCCCGAATATCGATATCAATCTCACCTATGTGTTATTTTCTGTTATTTTCTGAGCACATTTTCCGTGATCAGGGATGAAGCTCGAATCTTATATGAATGACAGACAACATATATAACATTGTATCTAAGGTCAACCTCGCACCGATAAACGAGCGATCGAACTCCTGGCAATGGCAATGCCTCGGATGAGACACCTTTATCGGTTCCCGTGTCGCACTCTAGGTCAAAGCCATCGCGAAACAACGCATTGCATTCAAAATCATTGACACATCACTCGTTCGAACCGCGTTCTTTGCTCTTTCTTCTTGGCGTTAATGTAATTCGAAAAAAATTTCCATTCCGTTTCGAGTCAGCGGCTTGCGGACTGATACTACTGAGATATTTTCGTAATCAGAAAATAACCGACGTAAATTTCAGACTTTCATCGCCGTTACATATTAGAGTGCTCAATGATTTCTGGATCCAATTAAATTTTCACATAAAAACGAAACAAATATCAAGTCAAATATCTAATATAAGATTTATCCCAATTTACAAGAAAAATATTCTATTGGATTTTTTTTTGCAGTGATCTAAGAAAATTCTGAAACTTTCAAAATTATAATTTTTTCTGTAACATTACAATAACAAATGCTGACAAGTGCGAGATATTTTTTAAATATTCAGATCTTCAAATTTTTAATTTTCGAGAAAATATACATATATAGAAATAAAAATGCACATAAAAGACAATGTGTACTTTTAAAAATTATTCAAATTTTTTTAACGTAGGTCCAGAATATTTTGAGATATTCTTCCATTCATATACGATCGATCAAAGTGGATCCGAGTTCCTCGGATCACATCACGAATCGAAATTGACAATATATTTGGCAGCCGAGCCACATGCACGACAGCGCGACGACATCCCCGAAGACTAGAAGAGAATGGTCTCTCTCTTTCAACAACCCGTGCGGCGATTTGTCCGACGAAATCGGCGATAGCTGGCGTGCGAGCGTCGCGATTAATTCGCATCCCGGGAGACCGTAAATAAACGGGCTAATTATTCGATCAGTAGGGATGGGATCAAGTTCAATATGAGTCGATCACAAATTCAAATCAATTTCGATGCTATTCTAATTTATTTCGCGGAGTTCGTGTATCACTCACATATAAAAAAAAAAAAACCTATTATTTTATTCTTCGTAAAGTATTTTTGGAGCTTAAAATAGATGCAGAACAGCAAAGTCTAGAATAGATGCAAAATTTGAAATTATATTAAAAGAAATTAAATCGGAATAATGTTTCAATGAGAAGCATTATGATTTCGATGAAATCCAAACAGTGAACTGATTACCACTATATGATTGTCTAATGTAAAATTATAAAGAGTTCTCGAAAATGCTCAAATTTCTATCCAGGTCATTTATGAGATAAAAAGATTTTTTCTGCAGTCCGTCCCTTTTGGGAAAAAGGACTTTGTCTTTGAGTAAACTTTTGAAACCGCACTTTTGTTCTTCCTTATTTTGGTATTCTATTTCAAAAAAACTTTCAAAAGTGATCGATGATATTTCGTGTCGTTAATATCGTCTGAACAAAATTTGAACCGTTATTGAGAATTTCACGATTACTGCGAAATACTTAATCCCATCTCTACCGATTATGCGAACCGCGAAAGATAAACCGACGACAAGTCGCCGTTGACGATGGCGGTGACGGCGTTCTCTCTCGGTGTTCTGGAACTAGTCGTGGTCGCACGCGTGCGATCGACTCCCTAGGGATCGCCGCGGTGACGGCACCGGGTGGCACAGGCTAGCATCCTTATCTCGGGGGAGCCGTGCGCCACAATCTCTGTCTCTATCGTCATACGCTCTTGTCGACGTCTTCTCATCTGGAGGATTCGACCACCAGTTGCAGTCTCGGCACGACCCTCGACTAGTCGCGACGCGCGGATCGTTCCCGATCGTGTGTCATCTTTCGTGACACTGTCATTCCGCGAGATTTCGAGAGTAATTTCGCACTCGCCAGAGTAAAATCGGTTTATATATATCAGTAGTTTAGAAATTTTGAAATCTTTCAATTATTTATAATTAAAAAAAAATATGAATGAGAAATATGCCATCAAATTTTTGTATAACACTTAGGATACTTTGTAACATGAACACTTTTTTTTCTCATTATCGAGAAACAACTTGAAAGTCGTATAACATTGTGATTAATTAATGCAAGCGAATCTCTTAGCCGGACGATTAAATATATCGCAAATAATTAATAAAGTTTACTTTGTTAATTTCATGCGAATCGTAATGCAGTGATTAATAAACAGAGAATCGTGTCATGATATCGGGGAACACGTCAAAGTTGATTTTCAGAGCAATCATGTAAACTTTGGATTAAATTCTTATTTTGAAAATTATCGTCGCACGTAGTCGTCTTTGCATAAGAAATACATATAAAACCGACTTGGTATTTATTCGATAAATTTTTTAATATGATTGAGGAAGCTACAACGTTCGATGTGAGTATGAAACATAATATATATTGCAATGCAATATTTAATTATATATTTCTACAATACTCGACAATATCACGCTTCATCATGCACCTATTCTTGCATTACATCGCGTCACATAAAAAATTGTAGCCTGTATAATTTTCGCGCAATTAAGAATGAAAAATTGAGAAAATTAAAAAAATTGGAAAACGTTAAAAACATTATTTACGAAATTATCTCATTGAAGTGATGTTGTAATATCGGCTGTATCAAAGAAAACATTTGATGACATTTATTTGTATAGATGACGGATGAACTACTTTTCTCCGCTCTGGGATTGACGATGGACACCAGCGTCGAAAGACAGCTATTCTCGCCAATCAAGACAAATCTATCTAGCGATTCCGAAATATCGTGTACTCTTCTTAGTAACGATTTTGATATACATGATAGTGACCAGTTGAACGCTACAAATCCAAAAGATTGTTATACTGACTTAACTTGTTCTTTGCAATCATCTTGGAATGACTGGTCAATTACCAATACACCTACATCATCAGGTATATATTTTTTCTCTTTCATTTATCTATAAATATTTAATAACATATATAGATATATACATAATAAATATAGTAATGATGATTCGGCAATATATTATTTCATAAAAGAATATACTTAGATCTTCATATTTTTCTTCAAAAGTAAAATTTAGATTTTAAATAGTAATAGAGAGAAAGAGAAAGAAAGAAAGAAAGAAAGAGAGAAAGAGAGAAAGAGAGAGAGAGAGAGAGAGAGAGAATTGCAAAATTTATAATTATAAAATATAGACCTTTTAAAATATGTATCAAATAATTGCAGGTTGTTTAAGTGAATTGAGCGAGTTGGACTCTGAGCTAGACTGGTGTCTAGAAAAAAGCTGGGATTTTGGCCTTCCAGAAAGAACACCATTGTGTACTGCAGGGTGCGAAGGCTTTCTGCATTTACCGCCTTTATCAAGTTCACAACAGATGCCAAAATACGAAGAACCGTTGTTAATGCTCGGAATTGATTTACGAGCATTGGAGAACGAATTTGGAATAAATACGATAGGTACGGTATTATTAGAAAAATATTACTTCTCATTACAATTATTCTGAAAGATTCTAAAAGATTGATGTTACTGAAAATATGGGAAAATTTTTTTAAATTATCCAATATATAATAAAAGTAATACTATATTATATTATAATATTCTTAAATAATATTGCACATATCCTAAGAATAATCAATTACTATATTTATGAACAATATTACATATCCAAAATGTGTTATTATTTCAATAATCATATGTAAAGATCAATTTATTTTGCAATTGCAGATTATAATAATAATCAGTTAGACGAAGATCCTCTAATTCCATCAGCAGCTACTGCTGCATTAGCGACACATGATTACACTAATCGTAGTTTAACAAATGCAGCTGAAGATAGATGCTTTCCATGTACCTATCAAGGCTGTGTAAAAGTAAGTTTTTTCATATGACACTGACTTTTTCTTGACATCTCATACCAAGTCAATTCCAACATTATCAAAATATTTAAAAAAAAAAAAGAGCACAATTGTGCTTCAACTAAAATTGTTTATGATGCATAATTATGAGTTTTATCTCAGAAGAGATTAATTCTCAAAATATGTATTCTTTAGAAAATTATGATTTAGTTAAAAGCGCGCAATTGTGGTTTAATTAAAATTCTTTACGGTCCACAATTGTAATTTTTACTTAAGAAAAGATTAACTCGCTGAAAAATGAAAATGAAAAATTTACTTCGAGTATTTTGAGCGCGAGTATCCTCTATGATAATATTTAAAATTTTTGTAACATTTTTTGTACATTTTTTTAGGTTTATGCCAAAGCTTCTCACTTGAAAGCTCATTTACGACGGCACACCGGCGAGAAACCGTTCGCATGCACTTGGACCGGTTGCGGATGGCGTTTTAGTCGATCGGACGAGCTGGCGAGGCATCGACGATCGCATTCTGGCGTTAAACCGTATCCCTGCGAAATGTGCTCCAAGAGGTTCGCGCGCAGCGATCATTTGGCCAAGCATCGTAAAGTGCACCGAAAAAACGCCTATCCCTTATTTCATGGTGCTAGAGGATTACGCGGCGACAAGATGAACGTTTTACCGACGAATTAATCTAAGATTTCGCGTTTCCTAGATTTTTTCCTAATCGATAAAGCTAGCTAAAGCTTATTGTCGACGAAATATGTTTTATGCTGTAACATGTAGCTTCTATACATGTAAATCAACAAGTACTTAAAATATTTCTATAAAAATAGTTAATGTAGAAATAACTTGTCAAATAAATAATGATTCTTAATATTTTCGGCGGCTATAATATTACTTAGATTTTCAATATATTTTTTACAATCTTAAAAAAATAAAAAATATTTACTTTATTTAGAATCTTTCTGATGAAAACATAAAATAAAATAAAAAGTTATATTAAATTTAAAGAGAAATTAATATTATTCAATTCAATTTAATATTAATCCAATCAGTCCTAGCGACAGTTAAATTTATTAGATAAGAAACTTTTATCGGCGATGTATATAAAAAAATAATAAATTCTATGAAAATGCATTATTTGTGCAGGTTTCATTTACTTTTATAAATCTTATATTTTTTATTAAAAGCAACATAGAGCAATGCAATTTAATTGTTTTAAAATTGGCTACTTGTATGGATTCATTATTTTAATATATTAATGAGTCAATAATTAATGTATTAAAATACTTGCGCCCAAATGTTTTTAAAATATTTCATAAGAAAAACAATTTTACACTAATTAACATTAATTTTCTTACCTTCTCTTTTGCAAACGGCCGCCGAGGATTTAGAACATTACTTCGTTTCCGCCATGTGCCCCAATATGGAGGACGGCGATTTTCGCTAAACTGCAACAATTTCGGCCGATGCTTTTCCAAGTTACGCGTATCACTTATTATGTTGGAACTGCCATCGTCTTCATCTGCACAATCAATTATAAATAAAACAATAATAATTAAAACATTTAACAGATAAAAAATTTATGCACAAACAATTTTTACCTAATAAAACGATATCATCATCTTTTGCTTCGAGCGGCCATGTTTTAAAAGAAATATGAGGTGTAATTCTTCCTTTTTTAATATCTTCGAGATAGAGTTCAGACTTTTGCACGTCTAAATTGCGCTTTCTATCTAATAATGATTTTTCTTCCTCAGTCAACATTCTTCGACAAATCGGCGCGATTCTCATATCAGCTTTTATTTCGAAAGGCATAAAATTTTTTACTTGAATAACACTCTCTTCCTCTGATTTAACTTCTTGTTTTTTAGGAACAAAAAAACTGGCAAAATTTGAAGCTGCCTTTTGCTTTTTGCGTTGAGCTTCTAATTTTTCTTCTTCTTTCTTTCTTTTTTCTTCTTCCTTTGCTTCTTCTCGTTTCCTCCGTTCTTCTTCTTTTGCTTCCTTTTCTTTTTGTTTTTGTCTAAGAATAATTTATACTTTTAATAAAATTTTAATAACAATATTATAAAATTATAAGATACAATTAAATATTCTTACTCAATTTCCATTTGTTTCTTAAGCTCTTTTAATTCTCTTTCTTTTTTCTTTTGTTCTTTCTCTTCTTCCCGTTTCTTGTCTTTTTCCTAAAAAATATAAAATAAAATATATTTTATATATCATATTTATATATCATATTCACATATTTATACATTATACACATATACCTTTTTTAATCTTAATTTCTCTTCTCTTTTTCTTGCAATTTCTTGTCTTTTTTCTAGTTGTTTTGGTGTTAACTTAATTTTCTTTGCAATTTTGTCAGTTTTTGGAGTAACAGGAGTTGCAGGTTTGTTGATTATTTCTTCATTTTCTCCTTCATTCAATGTTGATTTGTCCAATTCACTTGAATCTTCATTATCCGAAGATAAAATAGTAATATCACAGTCTGATTTCTGGCAGAAGGAATGATCTGAATCTTTACTGACAATTTTAGTATCCTTTAATTGTTTGTTTTCTTGAGATAAATTTTGTAATGTAGATTCAGTTGTCTGTGTGCCTAAGTTATCATTCAAACAGATTTCGTTTTCTTCTTCGGATGCAAAGGTATTTTGATTTTGTTTATCTTTCAATTCATGTAAACAGTCGCTTTCAGTCTCCTTGTCTATCTTTTTAAGAAACTTAGTTAAAGCACCAGATTTTTGTTGAGATCTATCTAATTTCTTATTTTTTCCTAGTAAAGTCGTTTTAGATGTAGTATCACTTTTTATTTTTTTTCCATCTTGCTGATCACTTTGCTCCAAGTTTTTCTTCTCTTCGTCTAGTGTTAGTATTTCAATCTCATCACTATTAAGTTTTTCTTCTCCTACATTTTCTCTTTTACAAATATTTGGGACAGAATTTTCCTTTACTGTAAGTTTTATCAATTTAGAATTCTTAGATTCTACTGATGGTGATATTATTTTTCTCTTCTTTTTATTAGACATAGTGTTTGTACTATTTGGTGATTTAGAAGCACTTGATATTTGAAATGGCAATTGTGCTGAAAAAATAAGCAATTGTGTATAATTATGTATAACTTTCTATGAATATTATATTATATAAAGAACCAGAAACCTAGAAAATCTACATTTCTATATATAATAAAATTTGGTTTTTGTTTTTTCATGATATCAAGTAAACTTTTTGGTTTCTGATTTAAAATATAGTATAGAAACCTTGTTTCATTTTTTTTTTCTTCGCGGGCGTAACTGCTTCTACTGCACAATCATCGTCCTCCAATGAAATATCCATATCTTTTATTTCTTTGAACCTGAGATAAAATATATCATATTCATATATTCGAAATTCTTTTTTTAATACAAATGTTGAGATATGGAAATAAGTACAGCACACATTCTCGCAAAATGACAATTAAGTTATGACATTATCTCGTTACTTTCAAAAAATTACAATATATTTATACTTAAAGTATTTTTCAAAAGTTATAACGAATATAACGAATATAACGAATAAACAAAGATGTAATTCTGTCAATCTCTTTATCATAACCTAAATGAAAGAAATAAATTGTTTTATTTACTTACGTACAAACCTAAACAATTTATCCGGTTGTACAATATGTTATTACACAAACGAAATAAATATATTATAAAGGAACGTTGATTAAAAAATAATTAACTTACACAATAATTGAACGAAACTGCAACTACACATCGCTAATATCACACAATCGTAATGAAATCCGCGGGAAAACGCGTGGCGCAGAGGCGCAGGGTCCAGTAGACCAAATATGGCAAAACCAGAGAAGTTTAATGATAAGAGTGGCTATATCGACCTATTTTCACTCCGTACAGTGGCGCTTAAATTAGCAATACGGAAATAAAAAGAATTAATTTTTATATTATAATTATGGTAATATATTTTCAGAAATAACAAATTTTTATGCTTTTAATTTATAGCAAATTTGCTTAAATGCATTAATACATAACGATAATATTATCAACATGATTCTTTCGCACATACACAAATTTTTAGTGATTATGTCTCCTAAGATTGTTTATTCTTTAATCTTTGATATCTCAATTTGCTGTCCACTGTTCCATTGTCAGTGCAAACATTATTCTGCAGATATATATAATAATATAATATCCAGCAATAAGTTATACCAATTGCACAGTATATAGAAGTAAATGCTAATGGTAAAAATGGTAATCCACTGCCGAATAATAATTTATGCAGTATCACTTCATAAAATGTAATTAATGGCAGTGGTATTATGTACAACCATTCATGTAATCTCAATAGAGGTCTAATGTGTTGATTAGTTAAAATCAAAATCGATGAAAGCATATATGTCAACAATAATAGTAATTTCAATGAAAATAAGTTATTGGGATATAGTAATGGCAAAAGAGCAGTATGTCCAGCACTGCTTAAAATTATGAATATCCGCGCATCTTCTTTGTTTGTTGCAGCAAGGACACTAAAAATTATAATCATTGTTAAATTGGATTATTCTAACAATAAGTCTTAATATAAATAGAGAGGATTTTATAAAGAAATAAAACATCTTATATTGCGAATTCAATACTTACCATAAAGGTATAATTGCTGTTAATATGGCTTTTTCATGCACATGCCAACCAAACATGAATGAGCTTAAAGCACATAATACAATACATCTAACAAAATATTTTGAGTTCATGTAATATTCTTTACAAAGCAGGCACCATAATGCAGGCTGCAATAACATGATATTAATTATATATAATATTGTCAAATATTAAAAAAAAAATAGAAAATGTATAAAATTTAAAATGTGTATAAAAAAATTATAAAAAACAAATTATATATATATATATATATATATATATATATATATATATATAAGAAAACTTACAAGTATTGCCAAAAAAGTCAAGAGGAATGTAAAAATAGGTGTTGGAGTAGGTAATATAAGGAAGCTCTGTTCTTGTACTAGACCCCCTGTCATTACTGCAGATTTAACATCTTTTAACCATCCTAAATGTTTCCATATTATAGACAGCACTTTTTCTACACCAATATATAAAGCCCAACCATTTGCAGCCCAATATGAATGTACCAAGCCTCTTTTAAATGGAAATAAACGAGAAATTACCTGATAAAAAAATGTTAAATTCTAAAGTATTAAATAAAATAAAAGAAAAATAGATCATTTATAAAATAATTATAGATACATTACCTGTGATAATTGAGTTATGAAGGGACCAAAGGACACTGTTAAAACAGCCAGAACAATAAACCCAAGTGTAAATAATCGTTTGAAGAATTTGCCACTATTTAGACAATATGATTTTAGCAGCCAGACAATGTATGCTGGTGCTATGTACACATATAAATGTTTTAAATTGAGTAAAATAGCAAACCATATGGCACCTTGTAACATTGATATCTAGAAACAAACTGCTTTTTACCATAAATAAATTCCAAAACATACTGCAAAATTTACCTCTTTTCCAATCTTTGAAACTTTTGATATTGATATCAACAAAATTCCAAGTAAAAAGCCATTGTATTGAAAATGTATATGATCGACTATCAATAATCCCATATTACACAGTGATAGAAATACAGAAACTGCATGGCTATTCCAAGATTTGCAGAATGTCCTACTTATTCTGCAAGAAAATTTTTAAATTTACAGATTAGGTAAATTTTACATTGTACAAAATTTTTTAAATATTTTCAAGAAAGCAGTATTTCTATTGATTTTTTTAGAAACATTTTTGTGCTAATAAACTTTGTTAAAGACAAATTATTTTTCTCCAATTTTTATTTTAACATACTATTTTTATTTTAACATACTTATTTTAACATATCTTTAGATCTTTAAATTGTTTTTTTATCTTATGAAGAAATATGTTGTTTTTTAAAGATTTTTAAGATTTATCTAATTATTAAAAATTTTTGTTCACAAATATACTTACTCTCTCACTCCATATACAAGTATCAGATCAGCAAATATGACAGTCGCTCTTTGGAAATATACAGTAGCTGGTGATGCATAATTTAAATTCTCCACCTTGAGCATTTCTGGATCAAAAAATGCAGCCATTTGGCTAAGGCAGTACTCAAACCATGCAAACAAGGGTGGATAATCAAGAGTCCATGGAGATTGTGCATTCACATACCACTCTTTAACAGGTAAACTGTATGTGATAGCTAGCCAATTGCGATGTACTTCAAAATCAGTGGAATGACTACAAATTTAAAAAATGGTTGTAAATAGCAATTATATTAATATAGGAACAAATGATTTCAGTATAAACAAGTTGGAGCAATGTGAAATTAAAAGATTACTCACTAAGTAGGAATCAAGAGGATCTTGATGCATGTAACTAATACAAAGGTTTTCAAAATCACACCGTCCCTCGAAGCAATAGAGGAGACTTCTTCATCCCGGTTTATCTGCGTTTCTTTCAAAACAATTTTGCTCCTGGTCGACATGTTGCTCAATCAAACTTGCAATATGTTGCTTATCTGCGTCAGCTCATCACAAATCTCGATATATTTCGCGATAATATTCGCATCAAATAATATTTCAATAAATAAACGTTCGATTATAAAAATATCATCAAAACGATAAATATTGTTATTGCATAAATATGTGTGAATACATTTATAAGTGATATTAGACATATACATATGATAAGCAATTGTAGGTTAGGTTCGCCAGGCGAATGGAAAACCGAACTGCCGTGTTATGGCTACCTTTAGGTTGTTGACGACTCTGCGAAGGGTCGTCTATCGCGCTCACGATTTCAATAAGTGTTGCGTGACAAATGACCTTCGGGACGTACGTCGAGCATTTAGCAAGAAATCCATCCTCGAGGAGGATGACGCGATTGTCAAGAGGCAAAGACCGAAGACGGTGCCAGTGCCGAAGATCTCGTTGCTGTTACCGGACGACTCGATGACCGTGACAGTGCTAGAAGATGCTCAACGTTTGGCAAAACGTCGCAAACTCACCCTCGTCAAGATCAGCGACCTTGACAGTAAGACGCAACGACCACTTTACAAGCTGATAAGCGCCTCCGTCCTCGTCGAGGAGATCGAGAAAAACGTCGAAAATGATGACAAAGATAAGCAGAAATCCAAAAATACTAAACTGCTCTACATATCTGCAAAGATCGCTGAGAACGATCTATTAACAAAGGCAAGAAATGTGGTGAAATTGTTAAATAAGGGGCACAAGGTTAAGATCGTCATCACTCTGGATGGTATCAGTGAGGTGAGTTCTTTGGTTTTTCTATCACTTCTTTCTATGATAGAGGAATTGATTTACATTGAGATAACTTAAATAGATTGTTAAACCAAAATGTACAGAATATTTTCTTTCTCTCATAAATTCTTAATTACGCACATACAATGTGAAAGATAATCCTTTGTATTCTAGAATTTTAGAGAGAAGAAAATATAATATTTATAATATTTTAGATTTTTCACTTTTTTATAATTCGCGATAAAATTTAGGACGGAATTTTATTTATAATTTGATGTGTCAAATGTGTATATGTGTCCTAATATACATATATATATAATATGTCTATCCTAATATATATTTTGTTATATTTCATTTCCTAAAATAAAATTATAAATAAAATTCTGCCTTGAACTTATTCTTGCAAATTATATATTGCTCAAAATGGACATAGAAAAATTATTTTATACATTTTATGTAGGATAAGACCCAAAATATTATAGAGGATGCAGTGAAAAATTATGGCGATATTCAACGAATGCCATCAAAGAAAAATGTTGTTTTACTTCTAATAAATCCCTTGTTAAATAAGAATAAAGATAATTCTGCAGATAATAAAGAAGCAACTGGTACAATTAATCAAAGTGATAATGTGTGACATTTGATGAGTTAGAAGTTAGATAATAATTTGTCATAATTATCAGTATCAAAAGAATAAATTCTGTATACATGTAAAGAATAAGATACAATGTATAACACATCACTCAATAAGTCTCCGGTCTAACTAAGAAAAACAAATTTTTTTTTAGAAATTCCACTTTATTCATCAACATACTCTCCTTCAAGAGTGATACATTAATTCCAACGCTCCTCTAACTTTTCGATGCCCTTTATGTAAAACGATTTGTCTTTGCTCTCAAAATAAGCCTCAGTTTCGGCAATCACTTCTTCATTTGAGCCAAATTTCTTTCCCTGGAGCATCTTTTTCATGTCTGCAAAAAGCCAGTAATCGCTGGGGGCCAAATCTGGAGAGTACGGTGAGTGGGGAAGCAATTCAAAGCGTAATTCATCCAATTTAACCATTGTTTTCATCGACTTGTGAGCAAACGCGGCAAACATACAACACTGGGGTCACTAAAACGACTGTAACCTTTAAACTAAGAATGCCATGTCAGAATGTCATGAAATTTTGACACATACTGTTTGAAGGTTAGTACTACCCAGAAATCACGTGGGTCTGTCAACAATATTGTCATATATATGTCAGACCGGGGACTTATTGAGTGATGTGTTATACTTGTGTGTTAAGTACATTTATAATGATTAACTTTATTATGAATATATTATAATGGCTTTACAAAAGAATAACTTTTTTAAATAGTTTTTTTTTTCTGTATCATATCTACGATTATTGTCAATGAAGATAATTTTATATTAAGAAAACTTTTCATTATATGCACTAAACAAACAACTTACTATCTACTGATATGTCTACGGCGCATTTTATTTTATATTATATTTTAAGATATAGTGGTCGCGATTATTTTAACTGAAACTATTACAAACTTTGGTCTTACATTGAGATCTGCAATGCATGATAAATGCCACGAATATGACGATACATAGTACAAATAAATGTTATTATTACAATTGGTCTTTTTTCATGCTCTAACGCGTTTTACTATCCGCACTAAAAAGGGACAATTCTTACTTGACGTAATGTTACTGTGTTGAATATATTATTACAACTTTGACCTTTTCGCTGCAGTTAAGTAGGTATCAAATGACATACATAATGATTTGCCTTCATTTGTCACGAAAAGTTGATGAGTATTCCACAGACTTCTAAATATTATATATAGAATAATATATAAATATTATATATAGAATAATATATAAAAGTCTGTGAAATATTTGACATCATTACTTTGCGAGAGTATAATAATTGCAAAAATTCTAATATTTTTGTTTTCTAAGCTTAACAGCACAACTAACGCAATTGGAATGCACAAATCCATTTTGCCTTAACTTAATACCATCGGAAAATGACGTCATAGTTAAGTAAAGTAATATTAAATAAAGTCGTATTAAGTAAAGTTGTATTAAATATATTATTGAGTAATTCAGCATCGACGAACCGCAAAATGATACGCAAATGGCACGATTTTTCTGTGCGTAGTAAATTACACTGGAGGACAGAGGATGAACATAATTATGCGATGTAGAAACAAGTCTATATGTATAATGATTATATATAAACTCGTTTTTTTTTTTACTAGTCTTTTTACAAAAGCATTATAGATAAACTACTATTTTTCATTTAAAATAATCAATGCCTTTCTTTTAAGTACTATAGTTAAATATTAAAATATCCATAATTTAATATCAATTAAACGATTTTGTCGTTTTATCTGCTGTTTCTTTGATTTTTGTCATTAACATCACATTATTATTCCTTTCGTTATTAAAACGACGAAAAGGCGCGACCTTTTATAGAATAAAATATTGCTGTCGTCCAGTGTCATCTCTATTCTCCGATAATTTCCCTACATATTTCTATCCCTCCTGCACAAGTTTGTAGATTTCAATTATATTATAATATTTAAGGAGTGTCACACTAGTAATCAGTCTAACGAACAAAGTCATATAAATTCCAACACATTCAAACAGACGCACCATGCAAATCGTAACGGCTATCGATATAGAATAGTGATAGAATGCAAACGCGGGCGTTCGCATTACTGCGGACAATCTACGCTGCTACATTTTCTGAATTCCGCCAAATTCGGACAGAGTTTGGCCCAGGATCCACGTGGTTGCACCATGATACTTCTGACTCTAGTTCGCAACGCCTCGCCGCAAGTCGCACTGCATTTCGACCACGATGACCACGGTGTCACTTTGCAATTCACTGAAACTTTGTACAGAGCGAGCGATGGTTATAAATAAACAAAATTGCGACGCGATTATCCTCTTTCCAAAATTTACATTTTATCGGGCAAAACAAATGCTCAATTGCCAATTGTATCTTAATTATTTGATCAGTTTTTATATTCGTTTAATGTCGATTAAATATTTAATCTGGTTCAGATGCTGAATATTAACAAATAAATATATTGTTCTTTTATATTGAAACAATTGTGAAAACTTTAATAAAAGACAAGTTATGAATTTATAAATTTCAAAATTTAAATATTTTTATATTCGATGCGATGTAAAACTTACTCTCTCGCTCAAGTCCGGTATTTTTGTCTCGATGATATCGCCGACCTGTTCCATCACCTTGTAAAGCTAAAAAAATGTTTATTTATAAAATCAGCTAATAAATTTTATTTTTATAAATTTAATTATTATATTGTCTCTTTTTTTTTTCTAAGAAAAGAGTTGAAAAACTCGATTTGAAAAGTTTATTTTTCCGCTTAAAATACGAGATTCTAAAAAATAATTTTATAAATAGTTTAGTATATATTTAAAAAAAATACCAATATACTCACAACACGGCGGAATCCTATGACATTTCTTTTTTCGGAGAAGTTTTTTTGGACAGCTTTTACCCCCATCTTGGGCTGGAGTCTGCTCATAAAATAATCACATTTTTATGCGATAAGATATATGAGATATATTAGTTTTTTGCTTTATAATTAATTCAATAAAAAAAAATATATATATAATATATATTTTTTTATAATATATATTTTTTTATATAATTTAAAATAAATCGAGATAATTAATTATCAATATTTATTATTCGTTGAAACATTGTTATTTTTTCTTCGTACGATAAAGTATCGATAAATGCAATAATGATATATGCGAATAAAAGTTTGTAATAATACCATTATCGTCCTGATGCTAATAGTGAATCCACGACAATTGTCACAGCGCGACCATTTACTCCATTCAGAAACCTGACAGTTCACTTTCTCACTCGATTCCATTATCTGACTGCCCGCTTGAATGCCTCTAAAATCCGTCCTTTCTATAAGAAAGAGAACAACGAATAATCTTCGACAAGGAAAAAATATTCGTCCATTTATTTCAATTGCATTTATTTCAATTAATGATTTTTAAATTTTCTTAAAATTATTTTCCGTCAATCAAAAATTTATTTTATAAATGTTACTTTGACATTCATTAAAGGAATGTCGAATAATTTTTGCATAAAACAAATTATCACCGTGTTGCGCTCTCTTTGCCTTTGCGCTGCGCTGCTCTTGCACGGGAATATGATAGCTGAGGACGCTGCTAAGAGACACCTTAAGATTTTTCATGATTGCTGATAGATTTGCCTTCAATTCTCCTGAATTGGTTAGTAAGCATGTGCAGAGTATAAGAAATAGTTATTTGTGAAGAAACGTATTCTCTTTTAATTCGCTCGCTCAGATTTTATCTATTATTCGAATTATTTTCATCTTCGTCAATTAAAAAAAAAAAAAAAAAAAAATTATCAACATTCTAATTATTATAATTTGATATCAAGATCATATACGTAAGGGACAAGTATAGTTTGTAAAGTATAGTTACAAATCTGATTGCAAAATTTGTGTAGATAGCAAATGGTAGGAAAATTCAACGATGCGTAAAGTGTATGTGAAGTTTCATAATTAATAATGTTATTATGATACGCTGTTAATAGCGCGGTGAACGCACGGCTTGCATGTTATTGAATAATCGAATTAACTTACTTTGGAAATTTCCGCAAACATTATTGCAATCCTGCTCGGTCGGGAAATTATTTCGATTACCGTCACATCCGGAGTAGCTGAATAAGTGACAACGGCCGCTTTGTTTGTCAAAATAGGCTCGTAATATGTTCGAATTACAACGTCCTTTCTCCATAGGTTCACTACAGATCTCTGTAAATGATGATTTCATTGTATAATTATATGACATAGAGATAATAAAACGATGAAATGTATATACAATTCCAATAATGCTCGAAAATGAGATAATGACGAGATATGAAGAGATTAAATGATTTGCTTAAAAATTTTACTGAGAAAAATAATATATCCTACGGGTCATATTCTTTTGAATTATTTTATATATCATAAAATATTTTATTATGAATTGAGAAAATTTCATTATTTCAGCGTTTTGGGCCATCGTATAATTTTTTTTTTTTTTTTTTTTTTTTTTTTAAGTATTATATATTATTAGATATTCTCCTAAAAAGAGTATATATAAAATATTCCACGTACTCTCTGCTTCTTCTCTCGAGAAGTCACAACTCGGAATTTCGGCTACGCATGATGCCTGCTGCACCTTGCATTCCTCGTGGCTGTCACTATCATCCTTCAAAGCGCTGTATATGCCTTTGTGTAGCCTAGATCGCAATTTAACACCGGGCCCGCAACTGGAACTGCACGGCGACCAAATGGTCCACTCGGTGTAACGATCAGCAGGACATTTCTATCAATATAAATCAGAATTCAATCGAGATGAAAAAAAAAGACTATTAATCAAAAAGGACCGTAGAAGCGAAATTCTCTTTCACTCATCAGTTTTCTTTCATTTTTCAAAATTTGCGTGTGAGATTAAACAAGTTTTTAAACGGGAAAATTTTCGTGTGAATCACAAAATCTAGTTTTACTTCAAGAATTACTTCAAGAATTGCACTCCTAAAAACGTATAAAAAATTTTGTGAATATGAATTTGCTTCTGCATCCTTGCTTATGTATTGCCAATCATCATATTGATTGTGAAACTTTACTTATTCATTTATTAGCAATGTTACAATTTTATAAATTGATTTAATGACACGTGAATGTAATTCGTTACATGATAATTGTATATGAAGTAGCATAAATATAGGACTAATGATGATGACTTAGCGGTTGCTATTAAATTCGAATGTTTTATATCGATTTCTTAGAATTTTGACAATGTATTTCGTGAGAAAATAATAAATTAATAAGCACTGATTTTTATACATTTGTCTCTTCATTTTTTGATAGCAAAAATACTATTCGAAAATTTTTATATTTTTTAACACAACATTCGAAGCGCTTTATGTTATCTGCACATTATGCTATTTCTTATATAATTTAATAATGTTTTATGAAAAACATGATTAAGTTTTTCATACACTTTGAAATGAAAATTTCTTTCCTTATGATATCGTGTGACTTACGTGAAGATGCCGGTGTCGTGGATGAATTTACGAGAAATGGTGCAGGTATTGATTACTCGTGCGAAGCTATCATTGCTCTGGCTGTATCTAATGATTTAATACTTAACAAAGCTGATAAATTTGTTTTAATACATATCGAGCGAATCATTTATCCCTTTTGTATTTTGTAAAGAAATGATATTCGCTTGATATCTATTACATAGAATACGTGCATGTAATTAGTCGCATGTAATAGCACGAGCAAACTATTCGACGAATCTGATTTATGTTGTTGGAACGTATTTTACATTCGAATGTAACACAGGAATTGAATATCAATTAATTAAATGCAGTTTAGAGATCAGGCTCAACTTTACAACGAAATAAACCCAAAAATTTGCATATAAATATGTATATAAATATTGCATATAAATTCAACGATGATTATTCTAACGAATCGATAGAATATGAAATTACTTAACAATTAAAAAATTTTAGCGTATTAATTCTCGAAGATGTAAACAATTTTTGATAAACGATAT
The DNA here is from genome assembly GCA_038406275.1 of Cataglyphis albicans. Taxonomy (NCBI): domain Eukaryota; kingdom Metazoa; phylum Arthropoda; class Insecta; order Hymenoptera; family Formicidae; genus Cataglyphis; species Cataglyphis albicans. Next base: position 520,986 of record JBCAUJ010000089.1, on the reverse strand, counting down.
AAAATTCGCTAAAAAAAATCGCTGAAAAAAATTATTACATACACAGAAATTTTTATTATAGGATGATAAAAATCTGATATTGATATACTTGAATACTTTAGTGCTTTAAAATAATATTTTATTTTCATTTAGCAATAGCTTTGTCATAATAGAGAATTTAATTCGCATATCCGAATCTTTTCATACCTGCAGCCATTGCTCGATTATCTCTCCGTTGTTGTCTGCTCTCTCACCGACATAGTCCTCACCCTCATCTCTGACGTTTAAGTAATTCTTTCGTTGCCTTACCTCTTCCTCTTCGCCCTCGCAAGGCTCGTTTTCGCAATCGATCGAGTGCTGTAGTTCGGGGCCATTCGGCACAGCTTTGCATTGCTTCCGATATTTTTTCAGCCGGAAGTTTCTGGATCGCGTTCTGCTGCCCTCGCCACAGGTCGACGAACACGAGCTCCACGCACTCCACTGTGTTAATTCGCACTTTTCGCTGTTTAATAGACCATCGTGACGACTGTTACTGGTGCTGGCGAATTATAATGACGTCATCATTTTGCGAAAGTAATACGAGTTATTATTCAGCCATGCATTGTAAATCGGTTTTCTGTATTATATATATTCAGATATAACACAGTTTAAAAACTTCTTTGTCAACAGTATGAGAAAAATAAATAAAACTGTCGACACTTTTGACAGATGTGAAAATAAGAGAATTTTTCTCATTATATATGAAATCTTTTTAAAAAAAAATATGAAAAGAAATAAATTGCGTGCAATCTATACTATAAAGAAGAAAATTGAGAAAATTGATAGATTAATTCTTAGTTGCGATGTAAAGATTATATTATCGCGCTCATTACCAATGTGGGCTTTCTGCGTTATAACAGTGTTTCCGATCCGTTAGAGTCGTGATACATTTATTAGCGTTTGCAGCAGCTTCATCACGAAAAAGACGTTGTCTCAATTGAATGCCTCTGCCACAGGTCACCGAACATACACTCCATTCACCCCAGGACGTCACTTTACAAGCATCTATACATAAAATGATTGATTACTTTTTCTAAAAATTTTGTATGCAATTAAATTTCATAGCAAAATACTTGAAACAAGAATTACGTTATTATTTATTAATACTTTATTCTGAAAATAAATAAATTTATTAGATTATAAATATCTTATTTATATATCAAAAAATTTATCATGCAGTGCATATTCATGTGATGGAAATACAAATAATATATTATAAAATCAAAAAATGTAAATATAGATGAATTTCGTAGAACTGAAAACGTCTTTTGTACAAACAATTGCTTATGCAAATCATTATTCCATTTAAAAGCTTTTTACAAACAATTTAGCAAATAATAGAAATAATAATAAAAATTATGCGGATCTGTATGTAACACATAGAGATACCTGATAAACGTTACTTTTACACCTTAATTGTTCAATTCAATGCGGCATCTCATCCACGAATTTTAGCACGGCATTTCAAAAGTAACGTTTAAAATTTTGTATCTTTAAATTTCTTTTGATATTGCTGAAGAAATTATGAGCTGAACCTTTTTATAAAATTTTCGACTAGTATAATTAATCTTTATTATAACTTCTTCACGAGCACAAAAGAGAAACAAAATGATTTTCTTTTTTTTTTTTTTTTTTTTGTTAAATGAAACGACACTTGCTATCTTTGTTATTCGAACTGCACCTGCATCAGCCAGCGTATCATCCCCGCCGTCATCGCAGGTCTTCTCGTACAGCCTCTGTCTGTTCAAGTAGAGCTTCGCAAGGGGTTTCATATCCAGACCAGATGGATCGTAAAAGGGTGATCTCGAATCATTTGGATACGTCGACGTGATACGTCGAATTGGTTCCGGTGGATCCGTCGGCGAATCCGGCGACTATTAAATTAAAACGAAGTAATCAAAGGCGGATAAGTTTAATAAAATAACTAAAATTGTTTACCATAAAGTATGTGCAATATTTTTAAATACATTTTCCATTTAATTGAATTCGCTATTATTATTCCATGTATTTTTATATATCAATATTTTGCAAGATGTTACGATGCGCAACAAATGCGACGGCAATAAATAAATTGAATCTGTCATTAATTAAAATATAATTAAAATATCCTCGCAAATAACATGTGAAAAGACAGAATTTTTTAAAAGAATAGAAAATGTATAAAATGAGGTAAATTCTCACTCGTCGAAAGAGTGCCGAGGAAGTATAAAATTCAACGACGTCAGCGAATCTAGCCTGCAATCGAGAGGACTATTGTAAACTATTGAAATCAGGCATTCCCTCACACGTCTAAAGATTATTATAGGATCCTTCGGTGTTGACAGGATGAAATTTGATTTGATTCTTGAACCATTTTTTTTTTTTTTTTATAAAAATATTGAAACAAAAATGTCAATCTTAAATTATAAATGATTAAAAATATATGCATATTTGTTTACCAAATATGTGATGCCATCATCGGTACCAGCGTCATAAGGATAAAGATTATATTCCTTGTGAAGTATCCAAGAACAATTCTGTAAACATAATTCGAGACCGGATACGCCAACAATCCAATCCGGCGAAGGATCTACAATGAAAATCGTTTATCGATAATAAGTAAAAAATGATTTCTTAATTTTATGTCTTAAATTCTAAAAAGAGACAATAAAACATTTCTATCTCAAGAGTTTTTCTAAGTGTATAATGTAAAAATAATTCTTGAAATAATAAAAGAATCTTACCGATCTTTGAAACCAAAGACATTAAATGATGTTTGCGATCCACACGAAAAACTGCGAAAGTCCTACCCGTCACGTTTGGATAAGCGATGCCTCTTGCTTTTATTATAGTCCTGATGTGTTCGCTCCGATCCTTTAATTCGGATTCTAATTTTCTCGTTGTACCAGCCTCAGCCACCTGCTGTAGCCCCGTACTAGCCATATATGCGTGTGTATGTGCGTGCGGTATGCCATTGTTACTATATTGCCAAAATCTATAGTCACCAGTATGCGATGCACCAATTACGTCCGAGAAACGAATTAACCAGCCTTTACTTGGGAAGTCCTATAAAAAGAAAATCATAACGATGGATGTGAACGATCAGAAATTCCAAGAATGCGTCGATTATAAGCTGAAAGCTCTTTGCAAATGATCATCAATCGCGTATTTTTATTTTTTACTCGAGCAAGAAATCATTTAATGATCCAATTATTAATTAGCCATTCATTCTTAATTATTTTTTTTTGGTTTAATTACTTTGGGATGAGTATTACGTGACCATAATCCTTCAAAGGTAACTTCGTATTTCGCTTCGTCGCAGGCGCAACATTCCGCCAGGACAGTACCCTGATCGTCGGCTTCCGCTTTTGAGTCCTGGCACATATTGAGCATTAAACTTAATTCATCCATGTACCATGTATCTGTTGTCTCCATCACTGTCGCTCTGCAATAAAAAAACAAGATGAAAATTGTGAAAATTAGAAACTTGTTTTTTTTCATCATTTTGTTTTGTTCATAAAGCTTAAGCTTCTTAAAGCAAGCGAGTTTTTCAATTTTAGCTTCTTCATAAAAGAAGATATTATAAAGAGAGAGAGAGAGAGAGAGAGAGAGAGAGAGAGAGAACTATCTGAGATAAATGAATAAAATTATACGATATCATTATTATATAATAAATATAGCAATATAGATACATTAATAGTACGATGTTGCACAATATATATTTTATAATATGTATGTATTTACAGTAGGCTATATTAACCTACTTTCAATGAGAATTATTATTATTTTATCTTGTTTTACGATATTTATTGCGTAAATAAATTTCAACAATAAATATCTTTCCTATATTTCTACAAGTTAATTTTAAGTAAAATTCGTCAATACAATACTCTTTACATCATATATCCATAATTTTAAATATATATAAATAAAAAATATCATTGTACAGATATATATTTTATATATTTTAATTGATTTAAATTTATATTTAAACATATTTAAATAGACTTTTCAAATTTTTCGCATTTATCACAAAAATTTAATTTTACAAATATCACGAAATAAATATTATTTTGTTTCGATAACTCATATTAATAAAAGCATGTTTTATCATTTTATAAAATTATTAATAACATTATATTTACATTTATGTATTTTATACGAAAAAGCGTTAATGTTATTTACTGTAATTAATATTAATATCGCACAATAGATATTACTTTTATCATTTGTATATTGTGTTAATAAGAGTATTGCTTCACCTGATAAGTACGCAACCGCTACCTTCACTAGGACTAGTCCAAGCGACACTTATTTCTTCTTTCCCAACCTTTGATGTTTCCACGATGGCGTTTGCGCAATTATCCGCAAATTTGCTCAATGCATCATCCTGAAGATCGAGCGTGCCGGCATCGGACGTCTCATTCACATTTTCAGGTTCGGCGGATATGAGGAATCTCGTGAACTTCCGGTGCATCTGATCGGAATCATCGGCCTGTAGGACCACTAAAATAACCAACGATCTCTCTTTAATATATTCGTATTGGACATCTTTTATAAAACTATCGTAAGATAACTTGAGCCGGTGGTGCAATATTATTTATAAACTTAGATTTATCTGTAATAATTATATATTATTACATAGAAAAAAATAAAATTTTTCGACATGATAGAATTCAATAACATGTTTTTACACATATTTTTACACACATTATCAAATATATTTTAATTATGCAATTAAAATATGTTTGAAAAATTCTCTTTGCTTAAGAATTAATAATAATTTTTTTAAATTGTTAATAATTTCCAGTTTTTAAAATTTTTTACTTGTAATTAATTACAAGTAAAAGTAATTTTGACTTCAAAAAACATTTTTAGTTGAATATAAATTCTTATTAAAATATATATTACTATTTTATATTATTTATTATTTTATATTATTTATTATTATTTTAAAGATTAATATATAGTTTTTATATGCATGTATGTATAATAGAGAATCCCACACATACGAATAAAAAAAATTATCGATATTTTTTGGTTTTTAAGCCTACAATGTCTCTCTTACTGTGCCATAATTAGATACTCATAATTAGAAACGAGTTACTGCCGCAAATTACTTTCATCATAATTTTTGCGCAATTAAGCGCGCCTATAGAAATTTTTATTTCAACAGTTCGATTAAAAAGAAGATACGAAAAACTTTCGTTTTGTTCACGCGGAGTTCATAATTGATTGCGAGTGAGAAATTTCTACGTTTCTACATTTCTACCCTCTAGGAAGGAAAATTTAAGCGATCGAGATAAAACTTTTATATAGACATAAAAAAAAACAAACAAATTCGATAGAAAAGCGCCGTGGTTATTTTTCGATGCATCAGAATATTGATTTCATTTTTAAAAAGAAAATAATGCACTTTGCAAGAAAAGTCACTATATTTTATATTTTTCAAAACTACCGCGTTATACGTTCTACGAATTCTTCCTCCGGAATTTTCTTCTTTTTATCAAAAATCAACAATGCACAAAAAGACAAAAGTTATTAAGATAATCAATAATATTTCTTATTGTGGTTGTATCAAAGATGTTGTACATGCATGAATATCGGCTTATAGATTTTCTATGTATCACAGGAATATTCGTGTTTTCGCAATAGAAATATATATCAACTCGGCTACCAACTTGCTATTTATAGCATGGATTAAACACGACACACTGTAAATCCGCTGCTGCGTTCATGGCGGGAATTCGTATATTTCTTTCTCTATTACGAAATTTTCTACAACACATGTAAGCGTGCTACATTTCACGCGACCTTATTTAAACGATATATAATTTAGATCTTATCAAATATTTCATATCAGTAATTTTATATCAGTTCTTAATAAATGGATATATTCATTATTTTATAATAAACTTAATTTATTAATGTTTTTTTATTAATTTATTAATGTTTTAATTAGTATATATTTAATATTACATTATCTTGACATATTACATTATAAATAGTAATTACAATTACATGATTGCTGATTACAATCAATATCCAGATTATGAAAATTGGACTAAATTATTTCTTTAAATAAAAAACATATTGAAATAGTAAAAAATGTTATAGAAGAATTATGTAAATAATTAAATTAAACATTTGGATGTACTACGAAATAGTCGCAAGGTGTTGTGTATTTACGAACATTCTCTACGTTATAGCATGTTAATATTCAATTGTTTGAAGCCGTATGGCTTCTGGGTGTTACAAGTCTTCTTGAATTATGTCTTTATGTACATAAAGAGACTTACATGTTGCGTGGGCTTTAAAAATGCTTTTAAATAAGAATAACAAAAGATTAATAATAAAATGTGTGTGTAATTTGTTTGTTAACAAATTATGTGTGTGTGTGTGAGTTAGATTTTAGATTTTAGAAGCATTATATGGTTAACTAAAATAAAAAGCCACAAAATCAAATATCCTCTATTTGGCGGTATTTATTGAAGCTCAAAATTTATTATACCAGCGATGAGTCACTATACTTGTGTTTACTTCCCGCATGATTATTCCCATAACCCTGAATTAAAAGAATTAACAGCAAAAACGCAGTTAACAGACCTTCGTTGGAATATCGCGTTTCCGACGTAATGGGACTCCCGATGTTCGAGAATGTCCGAAGGATATTTTTGATCACATTTGTTTCACATTGCAAATATAAATCAAAGTTTTACGAAAGATTACAGCCATTTTTTATATTATTCTCTTTTTAACTTAATCATATCTAAAAAAATTCTGCTTGGACTCACATGATTTTATAAAAACATAAGCTTGATTTTTTTATCACGCGTTTATTACAACAATAATTAAACTCATCTAAATTGATAATTTGAGATTTTTTTTCATCCACTCTTTTTGAAATTACAATTATTAATATCGATTCTAAATATTCGACAGTTTTAGAATTACTAGATTTTACCGGATATATGATCAGACTTTTCATTTTTTTTTTTCTCTCTTCGTCGATTTAAAATCGACAAGAGTCAGATTGGCCTCGATTTGCGTTTTATATCCGCACATTCGTAACAGTACATGCGATATGACTCGATCACGAAGTTCGTGTTAAATTCGTCCACTGAAAGCTCAACTTTCCATTCAAAACAAAGCGGATTGCATGTGAAGTCGGACAATGGGGTTTGTCAGCGCGCGCGTAATGCTACCTCAACGATAACACAACGGTGGAATGACGGAATGAATTATTAATTTCGAATAATAATGAACAGGCAGAGGTACTTTATAACGTGTGCGTAAAACCATCGTCATATCTCCGGCTGCGTGGCTGAAATTTGTCGGATAATCGCGAGACGAGACGATGACTAATTTCCGTTACTTCCGATAAGCGATGTTTGACAGAACGAACAGCTGATGTACCGAGGAATTGCGACGCGTGAGAGAAAAGCGCAAAATGATCGCGCTATCTGATTGTATTCAAAGCTGCATAATTCGCGGATGAAAAATCCGCGAGCGTTTTGCTATGTACGCGATTTTTGCTACATTCATTTTTCAGGTCAGATGAAGTAGTGGAAGCAGAGCCTAGTGGAGTGCGATCGTTCGTACGCGGAAATGTGTCTGACCATACATTGCGTTATCTACTTATATAGTTATATGGATCGTCGGTTTGTTTCAGGAAGAAAAATCCTTGAATCGTAATTAACGGACAATGAGGCTTTTGTTATACTATACTGTTTAAGAATGATTGCGTCATTTAAAATTTATTTTTCACATTACGATAAATACATAACAGAATAAAAAGAAAAAAATGGATTTGATTGGTAAGAACATCAATGCGAGAGATTTATTATTAGTTATCGATCGCATAATTAAATACTCCATATAATTGACTAGTCACCATTATTTTCCCAAATGGCGTTGTTTCGGATTTAGTATAAAAGAAAATGAAAATTTAGCTGTTTAAATTTAATTAACGCTGCAGGCAATTTCCAGTGTCAGTTGCACCGACAGTTTCTATTTACTCTTGCGCTTAGTGATTCATTGACCTTTCCTAAATTACTATCTACAATTACGCGATATAGATCATGAAAAAATATATTACAAAAGTTACCATTAGCATTAATTGTTATTGCAACAATTACAATTTCTCATTACAAAATCATATTAATTAATTAATGTCTTTCAATATCTTCATTAAGGAAAAATTTTTAATTGAACAGTATGATCTACATAATGCGAAAAGACATCTTGTTTCAATTGTTCTACAGACAAAGTAGAAACGACAAGAGATTTATAATTAATGATAATGTACGTTGATTATACTAGTCTTGACTATCTCTCACCATATTGTTTCGCGACATCCTCCGTTACCGGTAACGACGCAATAACTTTCCCAGCCGGCCTCTTCTTCGGGATTTAACCCCTGGGGCGAGCGCGGTAGACCGGCGTCTCCTCCGGTCGACGCGATTTAATAGAATTTTATCGGGCCGGCCATTGAATCCGCGCGTTCGCGTTAAATCTGCAGCACGGCGGTGTCTCACATCTGGCATCCCGCCAGCGTTACGTAACGCATTAATTCACTGGGCCCGCGAGATTTGCATGCGTTAGTGGAGCCGTGCGAGGAGTTAAGTTTCGCGAAAAGATCGGAGAAGAATGAGAGAGAGAGAGAGAGAGAGAGAGAGAGCAAGTGAGAAAACGGACCTTACTGCGTTCGGGTCGTTGACCAGATAAATAGAGACGTTTTCGTAAGAGATATTGGAATTTATATTGATGCGCAGAGTTGATTTAATTCTAATATGTTTTGTGCTTCATAAAAGACAAAAGTATTTTTACAGTAAAAAAATTTTAATGAAAAAAAAAAAAAAATTGCTGAAAATAAAAATATTTTACATTAGTATTTTATAGATGGATACGAAAAGGGGAAAAGGAATTAATATAAATAAAATACGTAAAAATAATATAAAATTCCATAATAATGTACTAATTAATGAAAAAAATTTATATTAGAATAATATCTATCTAAATAACAAAAACAGAGAAAATCAAATAATTAATCAGTCTTTATACATTGGACAATTATACTTTATAAGTCTTATAAGCCCCCTCTTCAAACCATCAGGTATCTCGATGTGACATAAATCTCTATACTCCATCGTAAAGTTCTGATTGGACGGTTTTATTCGGAAAGATTTCTTGCTAAAGAGCTCATATCAAGGGTATCTACTTCGACCTGTCGAGACAAGAGAAACCTGGGACTACGGTCATCGATCCAGCTAACGATATCAAGTCGCGCAAGTTAATGATACTCGATATAAAAGACGCGAAAAAGCTGTAAGAATAGCTATGGAGTCAAGCTTGAAAAATGTGTCGGTATTTCGGAGCAACGGAGTAACTAAATAAAACGATAATTTTATGTAAAGATAAATATATACTTTAACTGATAATATGTACAATGTGTCATTTGTATCTGTACCTGGTGTATTTGTTTACGCTTTTAGAACGAGATACATATATAGTGGATATAATGAATGCTGCTCTATTATAATTGATACTGATTGTAATTAATATTGTATGAATAGTTATTGCAGAGAAAGTTATAATAAACTATTTAAAACTAAGAGAGTTTTAACTAACTTGGAAAATTTAAATAAATTTAATTTATATGTATAAAGTATGATTTATAAAACGCAATATAATAAATCGCAGACTATGAAGAAATTGCAGAAAATTTAAAACAAGATTTAATTGCTAAAATATTCAATTTGTTTTAAATATTAATCTAATATTTTTGATTAAAGAAAAATAAATCTGTCCAAATTCATTAAATAATCATCGAAGAATCCGTCAATAAAATTCTATAGTGACAGATCGTTTTGTGCAAGCGCGCAGCTTCCAAAGGCGACGAAGGACGATTACCAAACCGCAGCCGCGTAAAACTGTCACAAAGCTAATCGGTCAAAGTTCACCGCTGCTTGGCCGGGTCGTGCACGTGACATTTATCTCGACTTTCGTGACGAAAATGACCTTTTCGATCTTCCAGCGTCGCTTCCCGAATCTCCACCCGGTCTTTCAATCCGTAGTGCGATTTCTGCTGGCCGGAAGAGCGTCGTTGCGCAGAAACCCGTCTAAGGATCTTCCGATCTTCTTTGGTCTTAATTACCGTAATTATTGCTAAAGGCGTAGAGCCGCGCGAGGAAATCATTAAAACGCGGGTAATTGATACGCCGATGATCTCTTCATTCATTTCAATTTCTCCATGTCAATATGTATTCTCGATGTAAGATTACGCAATCCATTTCATCTTCTTGATTTAAAGAACTTAAATATTAAAAGGATCTCTAGATTTTTTATATTAATTTTCTTTCTACTGTGGCCACGCTTTTCGAATTTTGAACAAATCTACTTTTCTATTATCGTATCAAAATTCATATGTATCGATTTATCTTTTACATTGTTAAAATATATTTTTTTCTGCTTTATTATCCAATTTGATTTAAATAAATACAATTTACATGATTGCAAATATCGTAACATATCTTATCCAATAAATAGTTTTATCGATTGCTTTTGAATTACATGATTTTTGATTTCCAATCTACTTTCCTGATATTACGTATATATATATATATGATTTGTAGAGTATAAAAATTTACTAACATCGAGTATTATAACAGACATACTACTGTAATGATTTCTATATGAGAGAACAGAACATCATTCAAATTAAGTTGATAAATATTCGAAAATCTGAACATTGTATACATATATGTATAAGATATATAAGAAATAAAAAACATATTTAAAAAATTTTAGAATTCTTGTATTTAAAGTTATAATTTTGTACTAAATATTATATAATTATTGATTATTTGTATTTCACGAATTACACATAATTTTATGTTAAATAAAAATTTTAGTAAATATGATTATAACAATTATAAATGTATAATATAAATTATTATAAATATACATAACTATTAATATTATAAATATATTTATAATTTTATGAAATATATATTAATATATTATGCAAAAATAAAATTTAAAAAAATATATAAATATGATTTATTTATCAATCGCTAAGAGATCTGTATTTCATTTTTCTCACATTGCAGAACTTATTTAAAGTTTAGCAATATTCAAATATCACATAGAAAGACATTGGTGGAATTAATGATTAAAGTTGTGCTTGATGTCGACGTAACTTTGATAACTTCTCAATATTTTCTGTACTCATGCAAATAGTATAAATATAAAATTTATGTCAAATGCAATTTTCTCAATTTTACGTATAACAATAAAGTCGCGATCATATAGAATTTATTATTTCTATATTTATTTTTCATATAAAATTTATTTTTTCAATAAAAACAGATTCATCGAAATTATATTGAGATTTCAATATTTGTTCGCGGAGCATTATTCATAATTATTCACGACTATGTGTACTTACCGCTATACCGGGTGTTTGGCATATAGGCGTAAACCTTCTCGGTCCTGTTAAAGAGCGTCATGAAAAGATGATATTTTCCTTCGGCATAGGAGCGCGGACCAGTGGTACCTTCTATGGTTCGGGAGCATTTCGTCGAATTCGTGCTTGTTACTGCAAGCAGCAGCAGAGCAACGTAATACGCAATCCCAATATTATGCATCTCCTGTAAAAGAGAAAAATAACATATTAATACCGTATAAAATTATTACGGATTGATGAGAGTTTTAATAATGTTCTAAGATAAATCTTGTATAATATATCAAATATCGAGAATATTTATTTAGATTGACGAATTATTATTATTCCTTCTGTTTATTATAATTATCGGCTAGATAATTATTCATCAAACGCGCAAAAAATTATATTGTAATTTATATGAAAAAAAGTGAAAAAACATGAAACAATTAAGAACACCTAAAATTAAAATGCAAATTGATTTCGGATAGGATAACCGACAATTCCTGATCTCCCTTATGTTTGAAAGTCTATTGCACATCCTCACGTTCTTCGTTTATTTCCCTCTTATGCATTTTAATTAAAATTTAAACAAAGGGAAAAATATCCTGACGCATAATGTCGACGAAGTTAACAATTCTCGCAAAAAAAGGTTGAAAATGCGACAGGTAATTATTTGAAAAATTGTATAATTATGTAATTATTTGAAAAATCATTGTAAATCCTGAAATTTTAATTAGAGTGAGGCAATTGCCGTCATGGTAATCACGTGTTCGGTATAACAAAGCATTGCTGAACTGCATCGAATGAGTCATTCATCGATTGTGAGTACTTGGTGCCAAAACGAATGCTTAAAATTATTCACGCTTTTCTCGGTTCATTGAACGATCGTGCATCCAAAATATTTGACATAGTGGTAAAAATGAAAGGGTGCTTTGACTTTGAAGTAAATAAGTAGTTCAAGAAAATGCTTTTTTTTTAATAATTTAAAGTTGATTTTTCTCATCATCTCCAATTTAAGATAAAATATTTATTAATATGAAATATTAAATGAAAAATTGAGCAATATTACATTAAAACATCAAATAAAAAAATAGATTTTATACTAATAATGTTACGTGCATATAATAAAAATGTTTTGAAAATCACAATTTAAATCAATATCATTCGAAAATAATAATTATCATAAAAATATATACTGTGTTGCAAAAATAATCTTTTCTTCTGATATCATAAAATAATTTCTGTGAAACAACAGAAATCTCTCAAAAATAATAATTACATACAAATAATACGCACATATTTATCAACGATTAAAAAATATTAATGCACATATTTTGTTTGATAAAAATGAGAATCAGTAAAATAGCTAATTATACATTGCATTACGCTCAGAATAATTGAAACAAACGATTCAAATCTCAAAGTCTTGCAATATTTTAATAAAAAAACGTTATTTATCGTTAAATTTTTATTTAATCTCACTTTTCTGTACATCTTTTCTGTAATAAGATAACTAGTACAGATTGACGATTTAACGATATGCGAGACGGGAAACACGATGCTTGTACACCATGTGACACATCGATCCATGAGCATCACTGGCCTCTAATAAGCTGGTTAACCATAAATCCCAAGTGCCTAAATATATTGCGCCAAGCCGGTGTATATAGGGCATGGCATTTCACTCTGCTTGGCGTTCTGCCCTGTTCGTCGTATCCTCGCTTACCGTGCACCAACAACAACTCAAACAATATCTATCGAGAAAGAACTTTCTTTGCGGCTACGAATATGTGTGAATGACATTTATATTGCTGAAATAATATTCTTACATATTTCCAATTTATGCAAATATATTTTTGCAAGAAATTTCCAAATTACATTAAAAATCAAATAAAATTATTAAAAATATGAAAAATTTATTAACATACATATAGTTGCAAACATCGTGTTTAATTTATATATATATATATATATATATATA
>JBCAUJ010000089.1:481236-491335 GCA_038406275.1 Cataglyphis albicans | reverse complement strand
ATATATAACACATCACTCAATAAGTCCCCGGTCTGACACATATATGGTCTGTCAACATTGTTGACAGACCCATGTAATTTCTAAAAAAAAAAAATTTGTTTTTCTTAGTTAGACCGAGAACTTATTGAGTGATGTGTTATATATATATATATATATATATAATAATATTTTTCTTAGAAAAATTCTCCAGAAAATATAATTTATTTTATAAAAATACAAGACCTTCTTTGCTACAATATTATTTTTGAAGGATTTTTAAAAATTCTGTAAATTATACATCTCTCTCTCTCTCTTTACTCTCTGTGTCCCGATTATTAAAAAAGAAATAATATCGTTATTAAACTTTGTGGAACTACAATATCTTTTTACACAATGTATTATTCTTTTCTTTTCATTCATTAAAAGATTCATTATTTTTTATTTGTCACAAATTATTTTATTAAGTTAATAATACGTATGACAACTTCATGTTTCGTCTCCTCGAATAGAATAGAACGTTTTCTCATTTTTAGATCGCTCTTCTAACGTGATTCCACGGCAATAAATCAAAAAGTGTGCTTTTAAAAGCTGCGCTGCTTAAAAACACTTGTAATTCATGATCGATAAGCATGAAAGTATTTTTCCTTCGGTCAAACCTACCGCATTAAGGATTCTCAGTCATTGGATAGCTCTCCCTTCGGATCTCACGGGTGGTGGTGTGCATCGCATCCACCCCCATAAATGCAGACCGTTGAATCTGCAGGAAGGACGAGAAAAAGAAGGAGAATATGAAAGTAGTGAGCGAGAAATAAAGAGGTTCTCTGCATGCGCGGGAAGGGCGCGTAAAAATATTTCTCGGAAAGCCGAAAACTGAAACATGAGCTGTGGCTGGAACTCTCTCCCTCTCTCTCTCTCCCTCTTCTTCTTCTTCTTCTTCGAGAGGAATACCGGCGACCCTCTCTGTGACATCGGAGATTGCCGCCACTTCGCAGTGACCCTCTCTTCCCTCTTCGGTTTACTATCTTTGTCTATTTTTATTGCTATTTGTTTTTATCCGTGAGCGAGCGTGGCATCTTTATATTATACGAGGGAAAATCATAAAGTATATGACAAATGATATGTCACAACTTTCCCTATTTAATGATTGAGACGATGTAATCTTTATCTTTCTTAAAGGGCTAGATTATTATTTTTTTTTTTTATATTAATCAATCTATTAAAATATATTAATGAAAAATACCAGAATTGATTTAATTACTCAATTCTTATTACTGGATATATCTGTTGCACCAAATTTCTGAGAAATCCGTTAGAGCTTAAATCATTTGTTCGTCTCTTGAGTCTTTCAAGCACTTTGAGGATATTGTCGGCAAGCATCGTTCGAAAATCCGTATATTCTTAAAGAAAATCTTGGAGACACGTTGCACTTGAGTCAGGTTCCTCTCGTGCCTACCTGAAGATTCCCACAGGTTGAGAATTTCTAGTTGAACGGCGGGAGTAGTATTGAGACAGTGACCTGGTCCATGGGTAAATATATTCAAGGTTTTCAAGGAATGTATTGCCGTCTTTACATACTTCACGGTGTGCCTGGATCAAAACGAGTCCGGGCACCGTGTAAAAATATTCTTCCACGAGCAAGTGGCTCTCATTATTCATCGCGAACATTAGCCATTTTCATTAAGCACACGTCGTGCGTATTATTAACTTAATCAATTGATTTGCGACAAATAAAAAGTAAATCTTAATGTGAACGAGTGAACGAAAAGAAGATATACATTTTGCAGAATTTTATAATTTTATAAAATTTAATAACGATATTATTTTTGTTAACAACAAGGGGGAAGAAAGAGATAACACATCGCTCAATAAGTCTCCGGTCTAACTAAGAAAAACAAATTTTTTTTTTAGAAATCACGTGGGTCTGTCAACAATGTTACTATATATGTGTCAGACCGGGGACTTATTGAGTGATGTGTTATATAATTCATAGGAATTTTAGAAATACTTTGAAGGGAACTTAAAAGAATTTCCAATTGATATATAATATTATTCCTTTTAATATTATTCACGTGTAAAAAATAATTTATATACGATGATTACATAAACAAAAAGAAATTTATAGACCGATTCTTCGTACATTTTTTTAAATACGCAAGAACAGTAATAGTATTTCGATAAATTAATTAGAAATTCTTTTAAAAATTCTCTCTAAGGAATCTAAAAATTTTGTAAATTATACACATATATCTTTTTGCGCGCTTTTATATTCCTATTGTTAAAAGAAATATTGTTAAATATTAATTAAATTAAAAATATTTGCGACTATCATTTTTAAAAACCTGGCGTTTTTAAAGGCCCAATAGTAACTGATCATAATTGTATATGCGCGCGACCTATTTCCCTTTCTTCTGTCCCCTGTTGCGTACGCGCTATCGCTGACTTATGATTATTGGTCATCGCTATGATACAAACACCAGTTTGTACGGTCGTAATATGAGATACGCGCACGCGGGGTCTTACCTACTTGCCTGCGCGATAAAGGAAACGCGTCGTGCGCGCGATAAGACGGTTCAAGCGGCCAGGTGACAATCACCCACCCATTGCGTAGTAGTATACTGTATGTAATTCTTACGTTCCGAGTACGAGAAGCGATAGCGCTATTTGTTGTACGTAACCGGCAAGAAGGAAACAGGCCGCTATGAAACACTGTCGAGCGTGAGAAATCATTCATGCCGGCGACTGTAATAGCTCTATTCAGCAAAGACTAGGCAATTGGAAGGAAAAGTTAGAAATATTCTCTCTTGTATTTTAGCTCTCCATAATTATTTTATCTTCTAATTGGAAGATTAATTAATCTTTATAAATTTTAGGAGAATATAGCAAATTAAAAAAATTAAAATGTTTTGTAAGAATTCTTTTTAAATAGAAAATGAAATATAGTTTATAACATATATTATAAGATATTACGTATCGATCGATAGAAAACATCTTGCTCGAAAGTACGGAAATTTAAATGATTAGTAATAATTTTAATTTAATTTACATCGAGCTCAAATGAATTTTCTTTCTACAAATCGATCGGGAAAAATACTTCTCTCGGGTTTGAAAAAAAAAAAACATCTTTCGACGGGATTTCGGGATCGGCGTGTATTCGGTTACCGCGACTTCATCCATGAAATCCTGTTTGATCCCACGGTCAGACTGGAAGGAAAAAAGCCTCCGCGATTCGTACGTGATAAACGAAAAAATTTGCCGCGTAACTGCAGCATCTACGTGACACCCTGCTAAAGAGATTATCGAATTCCTCTCCACTTTCTGCTCTCTGCTTTTCTCTACCCCAAGCATCAAAATATCGGCGAAACGAATGGATGCGGACCATTGCGGGTCCGAACTTCGCACAAACGGGCTCGTCGAGAAGTTCGTCATGCGATCGAAAGAAAGACCGAGAAATACCGCAGCAAAGAATAAAGAGACGGAAACAACAAAAAATATAGGCGTACTTGATTTTTCTTATCGAATATTTGCATGAGCTTCAAGTTTACGAAAGAAGAATATCAATATTTGAAATTATGTATAAACAATTATTGAATATATTTTCTACGATTTATGATATTGTTAAATTGAAGTTAATAGAAGATACCTTGCAGTAAAAGATTTGAACATGCAAAATTTTTATTCTGATAATAATAAAAAAAAACATTAAATTATTTATTTCAAAGGCAAAGATATTTATAATAAATTCATAATTATGAAATTATATATATTTTTACTTATTCTATAAATATAAATACATCTTTACGTTTATAAATTTATAAAAGTGTATAAAATATCTCTGGAAGTATTTTTATTATACATCGTTACATCGTTATTATAAATCAAGAGGTCAGTTATTTTTTTTTTCCGAATACTCTTTCGAAGTTTCGAAGTAAATTTTCTCGAATTCGCTTCACGCTGAAAATGGAACAGGACGGGATTTTTCATGGCGATCCTTTTTTCCTCGAGTTCGCGGTCTCGGACGCCCTACGGCTCGTTCGCATTGTTCAGGATTCCGAAGCGTGCGCGCACCCCCCCGCATCGTCGGATTCCCGCAGATGCATCGCGCCGCACCGAAACAATCGCTGTTGCATTCGGGGCACATCCTGATGGGACGATTTTGCAATTAAATTAATTGTCGACGCGGCGACCTCGCGACGTACCGATCGATAAACCGGAGAACTCGTCGCCGCGGCATCGATATCATTACTCACTCGGTTACCGGATGCCCGATATCCTTTCGTCCGCTCAAAGATATTTAATGGCAAAAGCAAGATATCGATATTGAGGTGCTATCGAGTTTTGGAGAATATATCACTTTTACGAAAATACAAAGCACTTTCTTCTTCTAATATAGATATTTTTTTTAGCTTTTTTAAATAAATTTCAAGCAACTTTTTACATTTTTCTTCACACCCACAATGCATTTTTATAAATATTATTATTAGAGTGGCGTTTAAATTTAGTACGTAAAAGATTTCCCTGTTAAAAGAATTTATGAAATAATCGATTTAATAATTTATGAAGCAACAGATTTTTGCATTGAAAAGATTTCAATGCATCGATCATTCTATTACGTATCGTGAAATTTTTAATGACTTTTATTAAATCATTGAAATTACTGACAATCGCACGCAATAATTCTTTAATTGCATATGAGATCTGATGAAAAATAACGAGAACGAAAAATAATTAACGGGAAATGATGCGACAGCAGCATGCTTGCGCGGAACACGTGGGATACCTCGAAGATGCGCTTTAAAGAGGTCAATACACATTCGTCCTAATCGCGCTTCTGTGATGACCGGAGACTCGAGAATCATGTTATCGTTAGTAGTGTTGTCAAGCGGTTACTTTAGCGGCTTTCGCGACGAATTTTTTCCTAGCGATTCAGGATTTGCGACCGGGGCAGGGACGACCGGTTTAACCAGACCGGCCGCGACTGATTTCTAAATTGATCCTTTTGGTGTCCCGAGCTCTTTAAACGCAACGGGTCCAGTTTCCACTCCGGTCCGCTCGTAAACTGCGACGAAGGATCGAATAATTATCGAATATTCCGGGGCACAATCCCTGCTTCGAAATTATAGCGAAGATTCAGAATTAATTCATTAAAAAGATGTATCAAAGAATCGAGAAGTTTTATTATACTTATTATATCGATAAATAATTAGTGATTAACTGTCATAAGTATTTAACATACAATTTCGAATATATTTAAAAATATATTTTCTATAATTATATTCTTCTTGTTTAAAAGAAAAGAAACTATAAATATATATAAGTAAATCACATTTATGAAAGTAAACCTAAAACAAAGTAAAAAAAAATTCCTGAATTATAAGCAATAATAGAAAAAGATTGAAAAATTTTAGTAAATGAAACTTTGGAAATGCAAATCAGATAAAAATTATTTATATTAATAATTTTTTTTTTTAAATAGAAGATAAATATTTAAGATTTCAAGTAATTCTTTCCCTCGTAGCAAAAAAAAAAAAAAAAAAAAAAAAAAAATTAAAATAAAAAAAAATAAACATTTAGTCGATATTATTTTGCTTATAATGTAGATTAATTATATTATTATAATCTTTATTAAATTAAATAGAATTAATTTTTCCATAACACCTCGACGTTACGCTTCAAAATTCTCCAGCTCTTCATCCCTCCGGTTGTTGATTAACGACCACTATGGGAGGCGCGGGTATTCGGGTACAATGAACCCCCATTAAATCGCTAACATTGTAGCAGCGTCCGAAAGGGATTATTGAGCTCGCCGCGGACAAGATTGATCCCCGACCGGGCGAGGCATCCTTTTGGCAAAAAACCGTGCGAAAAAGCCGCATTATCTTCGAGCGCAAACGCGAGCGTTCCGATGTTCGTTGTGCCGATACTTCCTTGTAATTTTCAAGCAACCCACACACCCGTTGCTTGAACAACGTTAACATTAATATCTATATTAGAATTGTTAACATTACCGCAAGTTTCGTGAGAATTTTTTTACGAGTATCAAATTCATGTCAATTTAATCGAATGTATAACATGATGTGTATCTTAAAATCGATGATATAAAGTTTCGTCTACATATAATTAAAATTAAATAATTACGTACTTGTATTTAGGTCTTTATCTATTTTTTATTTTATACCGAAAAGCTTTTTTGTTTGCTTTAAGAATTAAGACATCGGAAGATTAATCAAAATCTGTCATCAAAAAATATATACATACATGTATTCATTTTACACGCATATATATATATATATATATATATATATATATATATATATACATGCATATAAAGATTGTAAAAATAGACGAAGCGAGTCAAATTCAGGGATGTCGAATCGTAAACATGCGCCGTTCTGCGAGAAACGTGAAATTTCACCGGGGCGGAATTTCGTATCCTATCCGAACCTATCGTGCGACGCTCCGGGGCAAAATGATAATTTCGCGCCCTTACGGTATATAGTGATAAAAACGCTGAGAGAATGGCTTGCCTCGACCTTGGCTCTCTCGTCGTAAATATGACGTGCCAGACATGGTATCTTTTGACACATCAAAGTCCATCATTATCAATCTCCTTTCGAGAAATTTGAGATTATTCGAATTTATTTCTCTTATTCGTGATATTTGGAAACTGAGAGGGATTTAGAGTTATACGGAATGACAGAGAGAGAATGAGGAAGAAATGTTCTAACAATATTTTTACAACTCATCGTTCGCTATTCGCATTCTATTTGCAAGCGATATTGAGGAAAATTTCGGCAGATTAAAAGAAACGGATGTTGTGTACCGCTTATCTTATCTTTTCTGGAAATAATGGTCCGAAAGGAATATTGTTAAGACGGCATGTCGCCGGCTATAAATAAAACATGATACTCTCACGCGTCCCGAGTGTATCGCACACAGCATAACCGGATGACGACGTGACTCTGTCTGGGATAACTTTGCAACAGAGATCGGCGTGGTCTGATCTCTCTCGACTTGTGAATGACAGCTCGCGATGGTGGTAGTGTGTGGTGGCGATGGTACATGATTACTGCACAGGATACAACAAAGGAGCTGGCTAATCGAACACACGTGCCGTATCTTTTGCGCCCGCGCACCCAGGAACTCTGTATTCTTCCTCGATCGCGCGATCGACAAACATACGAGTTCGTGCTTGCCAACGAATCGCGAATGTTTGTAAGCATTCGATCGAGTGTTGGATACATAGTGACTTTGGTGAATAAAATATTGCGAGGATGTATGAATGAATGAATATCCGCTACTTTTTCTTTTGATGAAGAGTCGTCTCTCACGCGAGAAAACTCTGTTTTCTGAACCCGCAAGATGCAAATATTGCGAATTTATATTTTTGCAATAGGCCTCTACTAAAGTGTATTTTTAGTGTAAGTCAGAAATAGATACGTGTATCTCTGAAAATTGATGTATGATTCCGGTAAGCAAAGATGAAAATTTTCCAGAAATTTTTCAAAATTGAATATTGAATATTTTAATTATTAAACTTTATTAAGATAAAGATTTATCCACATTAATATTTTCCAAGATAAAAAATAAATTTCTGTTATTCCTTTATATCCTTGAATTTTTAAGATTCTGCATATTTTGAAATCATTCTTGAAATTTAATTTGCTAAAGAAGTCTTTTAAATTGTTTTTTTTTTTAATTATTGTTTATAACTCGAGAGCTGTCAAAGTTTGACACTTCTTAAGGATAAATTGTTCTTACTTTTGATAATATCACTGCTTAATAATAAGATCAATGCACATACATCAATTGCAACAACATAAACAGTATCGAGTATTTATAAGAGGAAACACCGATTTGCTAGAATGCGAAAGAAGAATAAAGGGTAATATTGACATGATTAAATGAAGTAACGAATGGTTGTTGCAATAAAGGGAGAATGCCATAAACGGTACTGCACGCCTACGCTGGCCAGACAACCTCGAACGGTACACTCGCGGTCCAAGGTAATCACACGAAAAGTCATGCACTTATCAGGCCGTTTCCCACGCCCACATATTCGGCGTGAAAGTTATCACGATATGAAGCATATATTTATATGCAGCTTATTCTTTATTGAAAATTTACATTACTCTATCGTCAATCTATTTCATATCTCGTAAATCAAAATAAATTTGTTATTATATTTTTTATTTAAATGTCTTACCTTATTTATATCAAAATAGTGTTTTTGTAAAAATTATTATAAAATAAGTAGGAGCCGCAATTGCTATTCTTAGAATTTTTTGCGCTTATGATTAATATTGCAAAAATTATTGCGGATTGATTCTAAAAAACTAAAAAAAAAAATTATTTTAACATAAAAAATTGCACCTTACTTTTTTATGGATTTCTATAGATTCACATTAGATATTTGCGATTCGTGTACGCATTGTCGCGCGCACCGTTGTTCTTCCTCATCAATTTACAACAGACATCTTCGTAATTGGTATGCATTCTGCTTCACTAAATCTGTCTGGCACGCTAGTATCACATCGGTGACAACATTTGTTTTTTCCTTTCTTCTTCGTTTACATTTTTGAATTATGAGAATCCCATCAAGTTAGCGGATTGATTACAACAGTTTAGATTTCTTACGATTATATATATCTACATTTTCTTATATTATTTACTTTGCATTATGTGGAAGACGTATTACTTTTTATTTTATCAGCTAGAAAAATAATTGCGATTTTTTTCACGAATCTTTCTCTAGTAATAGATTTACGCGAATGATATTTACGTGCCACTCGTACTCGTGCCCCACACACACACACACACAATTAACCTTTAACATATAGTGTGTCAATCAGTGAAGTTGCTCATATTTCTTGTATTTGTGTTGCGAATGTTATTTATGAGCACTTATTTATAATTTTTCATTTTCCTAAATTATCTAGTTTTAACATATTGTTTTTCAACTAATAATCAAATTGACACGCATTTATCATACAATCAAAAAATATAATTCAATAAAAGACGTAACGTCATTAAAATATCGCAATTGAAAAATTCAAATAATTATTTTTTTTTTTTCAATAATCAAGAAAAATTCAAATACCGTACATTAAAAAAATAAAAAAATAAAAAAAAATAAAAAAAAATAAAAACTTCAATTTATTAAATAAATTATGCGGTACAATTTTTCTTTACATTTTTTGCTATAGTATATTTCCGAGTTTGTATTCTTTTGAAATTTTTGTCACATTCACGGGAGAGGGATGCTGCCAAATTAATATGTCATTCATTTCTCGCGCACATTCGTTGTCATTATATAACACCGCATCTCTCGCATCCCTCGAGGAATGCGAGCTTCTTGCGTCTACCGGATCCGATGTCGGTTTGTTCTCTCTTTCTCTTTCTTTACCGGTTAATACCACGCGCCTCGTGTGTGGCACACGTGATTTACATGTGAGCCGGCGGCCGGCGACGGTGCGATGGTGCATGTGGCTTTGTGTGATGCGAGCGCGGACGCGAGCGTATACAAGGGCTGGCGTCGTTCAGGCTTTTATACGTGGAAAAGGCGTTAGCCGGTGCAGGCAGGATGTTTTGGCGAAGCTCGTAAAGGAGTTGCCGGTGAAGGAAGAACAGTCCGTTACGAAGGACATGAGGAGAGACGGATATCGAAGATGATGAGGAACGAAGGGAGAGGAAGGAGGACAGAGGTAGAAAGGATGACCATGCACAGACTCGCGAATACTATCTCGGGTGCGCGATTTGCTTAGCAATCGCAATTAATAGATCCCCGCGCCGACTCAATGGCCGTCTTTGTTACAAGCGCAAACCTTATTTGCAACTAAGACTTCATCTTTGCGAGACTTGTAGGGATCTCGAGAGCTAAGATGGAGGGGTGATTTAAATCGGTGTTTAATTTGCCTTTCATTTCCTTTCTCAATTTGAATTTAGATGCACAAAATATTGATATAAAAGAAGACTGCGATATAATTCGGAAATTGTCATTTTTTTATTTTTTGATACGAAATAATATTTATCTAAAAAAATTAAAGAAAGATTTATTCTTTCTCCATTGCAAAAGATTAAACTTACACAATAATGCCCTAAAATTTATTATTTTGTTAATTAT
>JBCAUJ010000089.1:453738-475599 GCA_038406275.1 Cataglyphis albicans | reverse complement strand
TATATCAAATATTTCAAATTTTTTTTTTTTTTTATTTTGGGAATATACCTAAAATATTTCATTCTGCACTTGATTATTTCCGCGTACTTTTCTAATCAGTGTGTAGTCGATATATGTAGGAGAGATAACGAAAGGCCTATATAAACGATATATTTTTTCGTGTCTCTTTAAACCAACTGACGTCGCGCAACATGTGCTTCCGGTGTCGTCGTGTTTCCTGCGGGGATAATCATGAAATTAGTGGTGTATCGGGTCATGAGTACGATAACCGCAGGGTGGAGGAAGTCGTCGGAGATCAAATCCAAGACACAGGGGCAGTCTTGTATGACCCTTTCTCCGACCGAAAATACATTCGTATCAGTAGATTACGGGAAGGAAATTCAGCAATATGTCCACGAAATGTACTTCCGCCTGTGCAGATAAATTTTTTAATAATGGTCTCATCATTTTCTTATCATGTAACATAGCGTCTTTAATGTAGGAGAAGGTCTTTCAATGTAAATACTCTTTAATACTCTTAATAAACATTTGAATATTTTTTTTCATTTTTTCATAAATATATTTTTAACTAACTTAAATAAATTTTTGTCTAAAAAATAATTATTTTGTGTAGGATTTTATTGCTTCTCTGTCTCTCTTATGTGCCTTTAAATTTACATAAATGTTAAAAATAGAGAAAATATTTAATTAAGCCTGATAATTATTCGCGCAAAAACTTTGATCCTGTTCATCGAACAGACAATCTAATAACTCGTGAGCTGTCATTCCTGGATACGTAGCTTCCTTCTTCGCGATATCCCTTTCTCTCTAAAAAGACAAGAGGCTTCAGCGCAATAGCCCAGACTTCCGCAGGTAATGTAATAAATGACCTCGCCGCTCCTCCCCCATTCGCCATTTCCTCGCCGGAACAAAAAGACGGTCAGTGCTTAACTACGCGCGCATACGAGAAACGATAAGCATCGAAGGAAAGGGGAATATCTCGCTTTCTTCACGAGGATGCATCCGTCATAATTGTAATGTTAGATTACGGAAAACATATTTTAGTATGTGAATATAGGCCATCCACATAAAATTGACATGATAAATTAAAAATATGAGTCAACAATCGTTAGACAATGAACTCGCAATCTTAAAACATTAATTGCTCAATCGTTTTAATCGACACGATTTTTAAATTATGACCGCATGATGACATAAAAAGATTAAAAATTGAAATTAATGATTCAAAATTAAAATTGCAAATGAAAAAATTAAAATCATAGGACAATGCATTATAAACTTATTGCATCAAAATTGTTTTCTTTCCTCATAACTAAATGTATACGACGTGAAATTATAAATTTTAAGATTTTGACACTCTATGAATTAATACATAAAAAAATATAAAGTATAAATATAGAAATACATATATATATATATATATATATATATATATATATATATATCTTATATTTATATGAACATTTTATATACTTTGTAAACATTAGGATATAAAATTTTACATATTTTTTTATTTATAAAATGAATGTTATAAATTATATTTTCTTTTTCACGTCGGTTCGAAACTATTCTTCATTACAAAAATTTCTGAAAACCCTCATATAAAAATAATATGTGCGGATCTTTTCTTCTTTTGACACACACTTTGCCATAATAAATACGCTGCAAAGAAATTGACATTTTTTTATGCATTGTTTTTTTCTTAATCCATTACCGTTTTTTTGAAGCTTTAGAAAATTTTCAATACTTTTGTGTCATCATAAAAGTAGCTTTTTCTAACTTCTTGTTTTCCTCAAGGATTTCGAGTCCTTGTAACGGTATCATCCGTGGGAACTGGAATCGTTTTATGACACTAGCCCATTTGGTTTCTGTTTACATACCATTGAAACAACAAAATTCTTGGAAACTTCTTCCTATCTTTAGCCAGACGCGCGGAGACAGAACGTAGAGCTTTTCTTTTTTTTTTTTTTTTGGAAGGAACCATTGTGTCAAGTTGTTAAGATTTTTGGCATGGCAAAGATTTATATCGAAATATGAAAAAACTGGAGGTTGTAACGCGGCACATTGCTTTTAATGGAAACGCATCCTTTATTGCGAGGTTTTTCGGGTGGCTTTCGCGGTACCCTAATATTTCGCCATAAATTATTCGCAGCAATGCGATGGGGGAACGTGTTTGCTTAACTTTAAAACTGCTCGCCAATCAAGCGAACATAATATTGTAATCCTGACAAATTACACGCGATAACACGATAATTATATAGGATGTTCGATAATGGGTATACGCATTGGGCGACCGATACGTATTCCTTGTATCACATTGTATAATTTTTTTCTTCGCAATTCACTAATGTAATCCGATATTCGTGCATTGGTTTTTTGACGATAAACGAGATCGGATTAAATATCTGACTGGCCGACATTAAGGATAATCGAATTCATTATTCTAACATAATACAAAGTTATCGTATGTTATATATATATATATATATATATATATATATATATATATATATATACATATATGTATAAACCGTTGCGTTGGGTTCTGAAGGAAGCGCTATAATAAAGGACACGAATCTCTCCCTCGGCGCTTTTTTTGTGACGCGCGCGATCGCAGAATTTGTGGCTTCAGAGAGATAAAAGGCCGGAAGAAGAAAGTTCAATGCCTGATCGTCCTGAAGGACTCTCCCACGGTTCGGCAAGGAGTTCCTATCTGTTCACTGGCAGTGATTTTTTTTTTTTTTTTTCTCTCTACTTGCCCTCTCTCCGCGCAAGTAGGTCATAGTATACGAGCGCGGATTCACTTTCGTCGAGCCCATCGACTAAGGTGTTTTCATTATCCGGGTGTCACCTGGTGACTCCGCGACGCTCATCGACATCATCGCAGGAAGACCGTGAAGTACGTGGGAAAACTTTTTATCCCGTTCGGTCTTTGAAAGGTTTTTCGCCATTGCACGAGAGTCCTTTTTAATTAAATGTCACATTTAAGATCGCTATATGTCCGTAAATAATACAATAATATAATTGAGAATAAATAAATAAGTCAGTACAATAAATTAACCAGATAATATTAATTTCTTTTTATTAAATCAGAATTTTATCTTAAAGCTAATTATAAGTTGGTTTTCAAAAATAGAGACCGTTATTTATGTCAATTAAAAAAATTATCTTTATAATGCATTACAACTCTAATCATTTTATTTTGCTACAATGTAGAATTAATTCGTAATATTGATTTGATAGATGCAAGCATTCCTTGGTTGCAATTTCGAACGTTGCATTCGTGTCGGCACAAGTTGAATGAATTTTTATGCCATAATCTGCATATAATGATACGGTTTATTACACCGGATGTGGCACTCCCATAGCGCGCTCGTGTCCGCGAATCTTTATCTAAATATTCGATTAAGAGTGCGCCCAGGTTGCTCGAAAAGCACAACCTTACAGAAGAAGGCGGACTTTATTACTGCTTGCCGGAAGTGACGTATTACTGCCACTGAATTATCTCGCGTAATACGTCAATATTCCGTCTATGCGTTACCGGTGGATCCTTTCTTAGTAAAGCGCGTTATTTCAAAATTGTCTTGTCTCGGGAATCTCCTTTAACAGGGTAAGAGCACTCGCACATAGCTTTTAAAGAAGTCGCTATGACAGCTAAAAGCTCACTGAGCTGTCTCCGCTAACTCGTAAATATCGTAACAATATTTAATTTCAAGGAGATGACGCCTCGGGTCGTTTTTCAAAAGAAATATCTATGATGTACGATTAATTAGTCTTTACCAGTTATTTACGCAATTCACGAAAAGGGCTTTCGAATTCTTTCTCCTCTGCTGTAAAGAAGAAGGAAGCGACTTATGCCTTTTAAAGAGGAATTAATTTGAATTATCTCTCTGTGCCATTCCTTTCGTGCATCGTAAAATTTGATTTTTAAGATTACAAAGTATATGGTAACGCAGACGATATAATCGCTAAATATACGAATCGCATTGACACAAGGGTCGACAGTCGCAAGACTACTCCGAAGCACATATGTAGTCGTGGATTGTCGCGTGCGAACCTCTTACAGGAACTCCAATGAATAAAACTCTATGAGAGATAGCTAAAAAGAGAGAGAGAGAGAGAGAGAGAGAGAGGGGGGGGGAGAAAAGGGAGAAAGGGAGAATGAAGGCGACAAACGCAGAATCGTCTGTTCGTGGGTAGCGCGGGATGAGTCGATGTCGATGCATCGCATCGGCACACAATGCCAGTTTCGCTCGTAATTGCACATGGGGTAGGCAGATGCGCTCCCGCCCCTATATTTTAATGAGCTGCCGGTGAGAATCTTTTTTCACTCGCTATAATGACGCTCGTGCAGGTAGTATGGCAATTCGAATGCTGATAAAGCATTCGATGAGTCAATCGCAAGAATAGACCAGATGTCGTTTTCACTGTCGATTGCTGCAATTTAGTATTCGCGTCGAGTTTGCAGTCGACAATTAATTTACATTATCTTATCGTTTTAGAGTGCAGGGAGGACTCAACACCGAATAGAGATCGTACATAGATATGTTCTAATATATTGTCAGAAAATTACAAACTTCATTCGTAAAGTTATTAAAATGCTAGTATCTTTTTAATGGCATTTAATCGTAAACGATGAGAGAAAGGAATTATAATTAAATATTATTTCTGTTTTCTAAAAATATGGATTTACATATATAAGGTGTTAGTGTATGACGGAAAACATATCGAAAGTTATGCGACATTGTAATCTAAATTTTTACTTGAAGCTAGTATTTATAGAATGATGGAATCTTTACTGATAAGCGTCCGATATCTCGATCCATTCCGATTCCATTAAATAAACGAGAAGTAGTGAATTGCTGCACTTCTCTACCGGTGAAACATATGAAACCGCTTCGTACGGTGTGGCCGATCAACGCGGATCGTTTGATGAGTGCCGACCGTAACAGCTCCTCACGTACAATCTAAGTCGGGTCAAACCGGACTGACAAGCGTTCTGCCTGTGAACGGAAGACGCTCTGGCATAGCCAATGAATTCGTCTGCGACCGAATGGTAATGTTACTGCGTGCGGTCCTTATGTCGACGACGGAGAAAGGGAGGAGGAAGCGTGATAAGGGGTAGAAGAGAGACGGAGGGCGAAAGGTCGACGTAGAGAAAGAGAGAGAGAAAGCAAAGGTAGGAGAGGGAAGGAAGGCTCCTCGCGTCGCGAACATGCGTGTGTAGTACGCACGCGTACGACACATCGTACGTGCGGTACCGTAGCACATACGACAGTTTGCAATTTATTGTCTGGACTTCAATTTGCCAAGTGAGTGGCCGTGGGCGCTACCGCCGCTTCCGACGGATATTCGGCGTCGAAAATTGCCAATTGTCTCAATGGAACTCGATTCGTATTGTGCACCAACGGTTTATGCCGCAGCGAGCGAGCTGCGCGCGCGCGACAGCAAGCAAACGTGCGTGCATGCACGCATGTATTATAACAATACGCGTGAGGTCCTTCGGTAAGCCGACGACGCCGCGAACCCCTTCGGCTTTCGCAGAAGCGTCAATCAGCGGGGATTTCTACGATAAGTCGTTTCTGCCATCGCGCGCACAGCCGCCATGGCAAATTTATGTCGTGTAGGATGATTGCAACACGGAAGGAAAGGGGTTGATTCTAAGAAAAAAAAAGAAAGAATTACTAATTTTTTTTTTTTCTAAATAATTCTAGATTATCGGATATGACGTTTACAAAAAAAAATCGCACATTTTTCTATACTTTGAATTTAATTTATAATTTTTTTTTTTTTGCATCCAAGTCCTCGAGCCAAAGGAATCGAACATTTCCGTGTGTTCCTCTTGGCAACGGTGAAGCTGCAAGAAAGTAAAAAAAAAATCGCTTGGTCACGAAATCGTACTGCCTATCTCTTAGGCGATGCAAAGACGGCCGATTCTGCCGGTTGTTAATCCGCGCGATTCCATCGACTTATCCTCTCCCGATAGCGATTTACGTCTGGATCCCCCTGCGTGCCGTCCATGTCGAAATTAGCTAGTCAGCGCCCAGATTGATGAGGCGAGGACCGCCTCGCCGACGTCGAGGTCTTATGATACGCGCGGATCGGGCCCCGTCCAATTAAACGCGGACATACTCGTCGAGGTGATATTCTTCGAGGGATTTCGTTCCCCGTGTCCTCGAATGACGTTGTCATCGTCATCATGATCGTGCTCCCTCGAGATGTTTCCTCCCATGTAGGATCAATGATATAAATAATATTATCTAATGTGCATCTCTCAATGCAAATATAAATATTATTAAAGAAACTATCCAAAGCGAGATCTGTAAATATTTAAATAGATATTAAATATATATGTACTTAAATGTAAAAGAAAATTTTTTTTTTATACTTAAACAGCTTATAGTGAAGATTTTAAAAGAAGAAAATCGCTGCAAATTTCAGACATTTTCCATTAATTTTAGATTTTTAATTATATAAAATAATGCATATTTTTTGCTTATAATTAATAATTTTATTTATTTTGTGGCAATACTGTATAGAGTTTTAAGAGATAAAATCATTATCCCAATTTTTTTCTCTTTCAATTTTGCTTTTTCTCTTTCATTTATCTGAAACCGCTTACCCGATTTCATAAATAATCCGATAATCGCGAATTTTGATTCGAGTGATGGAAATGCCAATGTGCAATGAAAGGGAAGACGCTCATGGAAGGAGAAGGAGAAGAAGAAGAAGAAGGAAAAAAGGAGAAGATGGCAGAGAAGAGTAGACGGTGGGAAGGAAGTGCCGGGAAGGATAAAAGGCAACACGTACACACATACACACAACATATAGCAGAAAGAAACGAGTACTACCGTCCGGTGGGTCTTTGTACTGATCGAGTCTCCATCTCTCTCCTTCTCCGTCTTTTCCCTTCTTCTCTTTCATTTCACCTCTCCGAAAGCAGCGTCAGTAGGACAGGAACCGTCGCACAATTGTCTGGGACCAAGCTGGACCAGCTCTCTTCTTCTCTTTCCCTCTTTTTTTCTTCCTGTAGTACGGTTAACGCGATGATAATGTCCGCGCTAGGGTCAACGGGAGATGGGATCGCGAGATTTGATGTCGATAGAATTCCTGGATAATTCAAAGCGAGGAGATGCGTGAGAAAAAGAGAGAGAGAGAGAGAGAGAGAGAGTGAAAAATAATTTCTTAGAAAATAAATCACATGCGAACTCGCGGTCGACGAATTTTCGCGGAGCCACACCTTGTTCTTTGTACAATACCTTTCTCTTCGTTACTTTGGTAAATTAAAAAAAAATAAAATTAAAAACTTGGCGTCATTAATATGGCAACGAAACGATCATGTGATTGTCAAAAGCGCGAGTCTGAAAAGGTTCGTTATGAAATGTGTAGGCGCGTATCTCTTCTAAACAGGAGCAAAGCCTTATTTGCGGTAATGTGAATGTCGATCGATGTATATAAAAGGTGTTCTTCGGGAAAATAAGGGCTCTCTGATCATGCGAGGAACGGTTAAGCGCTGCCAGCACGAAGCGATAATGATTAGTTGCTTGATCATCGACAATCGGTGGAAGGAATGGAAGTCTAACTTGCTAATCACTGCTATTTGTATCTATAAGAGATAATTTGTATTTATAAAAGATAATATACATATGTAATGTATTTAAAAAGTACTCGTGACATCGATCAATTAATTTTCTAAACGAAGAAAATGAAATTTGAACTTGAAATTTTTAAGTAAAAATTATACAAATTAATTATAATTTTATATGCATATAATTCTATACACATGATATACTTTTACTTCCTCTAATTTTACTTGCAAACAAATTTTTGTCTTCTTAACTTTCGTCAAGAGCATTTCTTTATGAGATTTATTATTTCAAATTTTTTTTATATAATACATGCTTTTCATGTAAATCGACGCAGCAAGTGATATTTTAAAATTAGAAAAATTAAAGTTAAAAATCAATTAAAAATTATAAGATATATCACAAAAATTTCTTCATTGATGTTTACGGATAGATTTACAGATAAATGCGAACGTATTAAACGTGTGAAATGTTTTGATATATACATACCATGGTACCATGTGCATCCCAGGGATGAAGGGACCGAAACGTGACTCCTCGCGCCGGCGCGTAGCAGGTCGCTCTTTTAGCGTAACAGGCGGGCTCGCATCCTGTATATTTTTATGAGACCCTTCTGAGAATCGGGATGCACCGCGTGGGGCGAACAGCTGAGACCGAATGATAAGACGACAGTCAGTTGCTGGGATTTTAATAGGATCGTACTATCCTACTTATCGGTTTCTCTTGCCAAAATGCATTTCTCACCTCCTTATTTATGCATTTATGTATCGATATTTCAAAGACTTATTTTTCTTCATTAAATAAAATTTTCCTACTTAATTAAGATATAATTTAAACTAAAAAATCTCATCCTCTTTATGATTTCTTTTCTTTCTTTTATGATTTTATAATGTGGTGATATCTTAACATTATTCATTTTAATACAGCTGACGTTAGAAAATAAACGATAATTTTCGTCGATCTTTTTCGATGGCATTAGATGAGCGAGGGTCGGGAAAATAGAATATCACTTATCTTAATTTCAGCTGTCGTCAACGATTATGCTCATTCTTAAAAATCGCCGAAAAATGCATATGCGCGCATTTCTTCAGTATTTATACGCGCAACAGCTTTATGGGATACACATGCGTTACTCGTTGATGCGGTAAGAACAAGTATTCCTTCGCGGCGGTAATGCCTTCTCGAAAACGCTCTATAATTATGCCGTTCGTGTCGATATAACTGCGTGACTTGAGGTTAGCCGGTGGCACCACAAAACGCTCTTTATTATACACGGCTACTCTCAGAAATGCTTCGTTATCACGAACACCGAAACTGTATCTCCCGCGAACACGCATTTACGTCAAGCAAACTCCGAAACTGAAGGAAATTCATATACGAAATTGAAGATTCGACGTCTTCGATTTTATATCATTAATCGCGTAAATATATCGAATGATTATTTTATATTAGAAATGTGCATTTATGTGGGAAAAATATTAGATATTAAATATTATATATTAAATATTATATATTAAATATTATAAATATTATATATTAATAATATTATATATTAAATATTAAAGATGATGACAGAAGAGGAAAGAGAGAGAGAGAGAGAGAGAGAGAGAGAGAGAGAGAGCTTGTCTATATATTTTTTAATATTCTTTATATATTTAAAAATTCTTTTTTAAATGTAACTGCAAAATTTATGTATAAAACTTGTGTAAAATGTGTTTATTAAGTGAATTACAAATTTTAAATTTAAGAATTTTCTAACTATATTTGAAGATTTTTATTATTAAGAAAAGTAGCCTTTACTTTGTTGAAAAAATCTTTCGCTAAAATAACAGTAAATTAACTATATAAACAAAAGAAATTAGACGGCAACGTTGCATTACTTACCTTTTATGTTCATAAAAAGATACGAATATGCTTTTATCTATCCGAGAAATAATACGCGATCTAAGGATAAGAAATTAACCTTGCGCTCGCATTTGGAATATCGAATTACCCACGCTCGATCAAACTTCAATCTCGTTTCTGTAAAACTACCGGGCTTGGATTACGGATATTCGATATAACGTACGATCTCACGGTAGCGACTACGACGTATAACCGTTTTGACACCTAGTTTCACCTTGCGATCGGGAGGACGCCTTCGGCCGTGACTTTGGCCACCGGTAATTACGGTAATTTAATTAAAAGTCATCTGGCCAGACGTCAGCCACGCGTACAGCACGTGCGCCTTATGTCATGTCTTATTGAAATAGCTCGCTTTCCGTTTGCGCCGGATTCGGAAAACGGATGGTCTCGGCGGCCTTATGTTCAAGACGGTTATCACCGCGGGACGTGCAGTCTGTCGCTCGTTAGATATTGCCTTGACGGTATGCATTAACCAGCCGGGTATTACTTTGTAAAAATTAAGATATATCAGTTAATTAAGATATGTCTAAGATATACTGTTTTTGCTTTTGAATTTTTCGAATTTTTCATAGTATTAAGGCAAAATGCCTTTTCTTTTAGAAACATTTCCACTTATCTTCTTTTTATTACGCATGCTTTTGTGAAAAATCGAGAGATTACTCTTTAAGTTTATATACATATGTACCGGCGAGAAAAATACTTTGGCTCAGAATAAAATTCTTCAACGTCGCCCTTTAGAGAAGAATCAGTTCTCCAGTTATATACGTACCTACAAATTTACTTTCGAAATTACTTTATTTATACCGCTTTTGACACTTTTCAAAAGCCCACAGTCGTACGCGCTCCTAGCACCTTCTTATCGAGAAAAATGAGAAAAGAGAGAGAGAAAACGGTGCTTGCGAGAAAGATGCAGAAGGTGTGCGCGTGCCAGGCACACCTGCATATTAGAGTAGAGGGTTTAACACGGGGGTACTTCGGGACACCTGGCGACCGTCTATAACGTAATAGTATTTCGTGATATAAGGAGCGTGTGCGCGAGGGGAGAGGGAGTGAGGGGGGGAGGGAGGGCTAAAGGAAAATGAGCGAGCAGAAAAGAAGGCAGTGAGGTAGCGGTTAAACGCTCCAGGGAACGCGAAGGGCGAGTAGTACGATGCAGTTGACGTCTCGAATCGATAAAATCGGCTCCGTGGACGTAACGATCGTTCTTTGCTAAAATGCCCTCGCGTCACCTGGTCTTGTAGCTTACCTCTCACGAGGCAACGCTACGGGGAGGCTTGATTTCAGACGTCGAAAGTGACTTACGCAACGAGACTTTGTGTATTTAAAGACTCGACGAAAACAAACTCGCCAAATCTCAATTGAAAAGGCGGTTCTTCTTAAATCGTATAACTAAAATAAGATAAAGTTTATATTTTTTAATTCTTTTAAATATCTATTTTAAATGAATGACATTGTCGAGGAGGAAATCCTTAAGATTAATGTAACAAAAAATTATTTTTTTTTAATATATAAACATATATTTTTTTTCGTTTTATTTATATGATTTTAAACTAAAATTTAATGTCACTGACATTATTTAATGTTCATAATTCAATGTAGTTTTCTTATCATAACTCTTGATCAACTTTGATATTTAATGTTTTAATTTCAATGTAATCTTTTTTATTACAAAAAGAAATCTTAAAATTCATTGCAAAAGAGAGGAAATTGGAAGCAAATATCGGTTTTCCGAGACAGCTTGTACTGATCGCGCACAATCTGTTAGCTGTCGCTTTTATCGAAGCATGGTCCGATAAATTTCTCGATCAAGAGTCACTCGTACGATATGGACCAACGGTGACGCGCGGTGACAAAAGCGTGGAACAACAAAAGTCCGCGTAGCCCGTGCCCGCGAAATACAAAGGCCGATGGCAGCTGCCGATTTTATATTCGAGATCGCCTTCGTGGGGTGAAATTGAAAGCTAAGAAAGTCTTTTGGAGTTTGAAAGCGCGAGAGTTGACGAGAGTCGCGAATGCGCTCGCAATTTATAATCGGCAATCGGATCGTATAGTAAATAACATTGCAATACAAAATAATTAAAAAAATATACGTAGTAAATTGCAGTAAGTTCGCATATTTTCAAGTCTCTCAATATAAATTTTTAAAGAGAGAAATACGTCATCAGGAACCGACCCTTTAGACTCCGCGTTACGATTAATTCGTCTAATTTGTACAACGATCTGTACTTGCCGTATGGCGTATTGCGTACTTCAGTGAGGAGAAGAAAGGGCGGCTTCTCTCCCCCCCCCCTCTCTCCCCCTCCTCCAACGGGATACGTTACGCGGTCCGACCAACCCTCTGGCTGCTGAAAAAATAATTTCAAACAAGCAGAAACCGACGGCAAAAGCGACAAGCCGAAAGACGTTACATATCGCACAAGGGTGATCCCTTAGCATGACAATAAGACATCTGCTTGGCACGAGCTCGTCGCGAAGGGTGCAAGCAAGTGGCAGCCCCAGCTCCGGGGCTAACCATCCTTAACGAAATCGGGCCCCGCGCGCCCCTTCCTCCGGATAATCTTCGACGTTATTGCGTCGCCGGGGGAAGTATGTGTACTAGAGAGGGTCCTTCGGCGACGACTCTCTTCTCCTTGCTGCTAACATCTGGCAGATTCTGAGTTCATCCATCTTAAACGCCGTAACGACGTGACGTATCGATCGGGCTACTAAAGTACACATACACATATACGAGAATCTTAGACTCGAGCATCACTTGCAGTTTTACTCGTGCTTTTTACCAACACACTGACATGTGCGCATATTATTTGCGACATGTGGAAGTATCTTGTAGAATAATTTAAAAACAGGATATTATTTATATATTTTTTAATATACGTTATTATACATACATATAATATAATAATCCTTGTTAGATTATAATATTAATCATAATTTTTCTTATCTTTATTCTTGAGGAAGAAATCAATTTTTTCCCTTAAAATTTTGTCTTTAGAATCATATTTTTTGATTTTTATGGTACATTAAAAGAAGACACATGAAGTGTGCCTCTCTGCAGCTAAATAATATCACAATTCATTAAGAAAATAATGAACACACATTGATATGTGTTCCCCGATGCGAACTGAGCCTCACGATTTATTCAATGACGGTTGAGATAAAAAGCACGTCTGGGTAAAAAATTGCGACGATACGTCACGCGGTATTCGAGGCTGTCATCGAAAGTGCTTGAGAAAGCAATAGGAATGAAGTGGCATTTTTTGACACGTTGATGCACTACCGAACGCGGGGGATGATGATCAAATGATGCGGTTTATCTTCAGCGCGGCAAAGGAAGAAGAAGCGGCATGTAAAGTAGCGAGGCAATTCGTCTCCGGGATAATAACGTTTCGCGTGTTCGCGATGCCGCGCGCGCACACGCACGCATAATTAATCAAATTCGCGCCATATGGCCGCCCCGCGGCAAAGCGGGGATTCGAATTTTTCAATTTGTCGAAGAAACGTCTCGAGAACTTCTCATTGGCCGAAGCTGATGTTCGATGCTCTTACGGAGATATTTCTCCCCCGCGTCCGTCACGAGGAATAGCCGCGATCTCGACGTAAGCAGCCGAGATACCGTGCGATATAAATTATAGTTCGCGAAAGAGAAGCTAATATTGCGAAATTAAAGGCATAATACTTGCGCGATGTTGTCAGAAATTCGCAATAAATCGCGACTTTAGTCATATATGATTCCTTCTCGTTTGAGATTCTTCAAAATTTTTGCGAGAGCCGAGTAGAATTACCATGGAATTTATGTATCCGTGATTTTATCCGAGATATTTATATCCCAATTTTTAAATATTACTAATTAATTTTTACTCTGTAATATGATATATAATGTAGTGTATAAAAATGTAGAACCAGCGTATAAATATGTAGAATATGCAAATTTTTTTATGAAACATTTACATATCAATCATTTTAATTTTTCTTTTTTTTTTGTTTTTTGTTTTTTTTTTTTTTTTTGTTTCTTGCACCTAACTGTTTCATCATTTGGTTATCGCCGATAACTTATCAGTTTTTGCTCATCGTGACTTTGGTTATCTATGCTTATCTTCGCACATTAACTAACCTTATGAAAATATTATTTTTTCCTTTATCATATTTTATCAATGTCTCGTTTATCCATTTATGCGGCTGGATCCTATATAAACAGACAATTGAAGCGAAATAAAATATGAAAAAATAAACTTCGTTGACGCGGTAAAAAAAAAAAAAAAAAAAGAAAAAAAGAATTTCACAAACTCGTAAAAACTTCGTAATCTTATCCATAACCAAATCATTCAGTTGGCTATTCATATTTAAAGCTAGATTTTCAAGATGACCGTAGAGGCTCTACGAGCTGAAGCGGATATTATAAAGTACGCTTTTGAGAGACGGACATTGAAGCGAGTACCGCGCGTGAAATTCTTTCCAAGAAACAGGATACGGCCGAAACAGAAGGAGCGGTTCGGCTTCGACACAAAGCGGTTCGGTTTCGTCGAGGAATGAATTGCTAGCGGAGCTCTGGCCTTGAAATGGGAATTTCTTGAATAATTCAAATTTCAAAACTCGATTTCGTGAGACGAATCAAGGTGATACTTGTACGCTGCAATTATTACGAGAATAAAAAACATAAATCTACTGTCGTAGACTTTAAATCAAATGACATCCGACTTATCTTGGGCAATTATAAATTCTTCACAACCAGCGTTTTGTTTCCTTGTTACAACGTACAACAAGAATTTGCAATAAGCTTGAGTAACTTATTTAATTAAATAACGAGTTGCCACGATAATCAAGATCAATTAAAATTTGTGTGTAGTAATATTAATAATTACGCGGATTATGTTCTGTATTTAAAAAGTATCCTTTCAGACTTTATTAGTGATTCTTTTGCGAATAGTAATGTTTTTTTCACACACAATCTAATTTAGTATATTATATTGGAATATATCTTTTTTATTAAAGCATTTAATTATATTTATTATATTTATTTTATTTGGCATATGCAATTTATTAATATATACAATTATATTAAGTTACAATCTAATAAAAAAAAAAAAATAAAAAATAAAATATATTAAATAAAAAATTATTAAAATAAATATAATAAAAATATATGTAAAATAATTAAATAAAATAAAATGGAAAGAGTAATGTTATAAATATGAAAAATTAGTACACATTATGTACACATTCGAAATGAAATATTATTTTAACTCTGTTCTTTTTTTTTAATCACCTTGATTATCAAGATTAAAGATCTATATTAAGTTCTATGTTATATGCGATAATGACAAAACGGACGATGTGCAATGTCAAAGTGCACAATGCAATAAATCTTACTCGACAGACTATCACTCGTTACATAAATGAGCGATGAAGTAAAAATTATATATTTATGATTTTTTCAGTTGTTAAGATACGATCGCATTATCGTTAAATATGCGCCCAGTGTCTCTTTTATATGCGTTTTTTGTTCGACGTTCAATAATCAATTTTACAAGCCTTGAAAATGAAAAACTTTCAACTCCCTGAACACTTACGGAAACCGAAATGTTCTAATTTGAACGAATTGACATGAAGCGGAGCGTTTCTTCTGGGATATCCGTTGAAAAAAAATCTGATATTGCGATATCGAGTCCTTCAGACGCGCGATATGAATTTTAATGATTCAAATGCAATCAGCAAATTATTCCGAGAGCACCAATTAAACTCGTTCACGCTCGGAATCCAAGACAATCAGATCTACGAATTACATATAAGATTTTCTCATTCAATTTTAATTAATTTTTGTTCTAAAATTAGAATACTATTAGTGCAATGTATGTTTATGTGCACGTTCGTATACATTTCTTTAATAAATATATTTGCTTTTGCAGAAACTCTTATCATTTCATCTATTCCATATACGAGATGTGATAAAGATAATTGATGTAATTTAAAGTCAAATTTTGTGCTTGTGGTAATTAAATGAGAATTAAATTTAAAAAAATATTTTTGTAATTTCTTCTTTACATTTTAAAATTTATTTACAAACATTTTTATCGTCAATTTCTTCCATTATAAAAAATACGATTTTTCTTATCTCGATATCTTTTATGATTTTATGTTCACTTTCGCTTTGTCTTTATTTGCTGTTATGTAGTTATATCATTTCCGAGCAAAGTTTGCAATCTGTACTTTAACATTTGGCCGATGACAAGTCGACGGCAAATTGTAATTTGAGCGTGCGAGCAACGCCCTGCTAGCCTTCGATTTCCGCTGGGAACCAGCAGAAGCGAAACATTCGTTAACGAGATAAGCAAAGGACAGGCAAATCATTAAGAAAGCGAAAGCCAGGCTACCTTGTTTTGCTCGATCATGTGCTGATCGAGGATTTATTATATTCCAGAGAGAGGCGATCGAAACGCGCGCGTGGCCGCAACTCTGATTCGATAATTTAATCTTCGGAGCTCAACAAGTCCGTGATAAGAGAATATTAATCGTCCCTCTATTCCCAGGCCGCGTCGCTTTATCAGCCGGAAGTATGGCTTTTTACCGACCAAATTTATAACTCAATTTCAAAATCATATGTTATGTGACGTCGCATGCGTAAAAAAGTAATTGAATTCATAACTTAACAACATTTCTTGAACTGTGGTGCGTGCCAACTTTTACGAAAAAATATGCGTAAGAAAACGCGACAATCGGAAATAACGTAATATTATTTTTCATTTCATCGGTCTTTATATTCGTGTTGTTTGGATTAACGAGAAACGACTAGAATTTTTCGATCGACGAAAATGTTTGTTCAACAAGAATTTAAATGCCTGGCAGATTGTTATGCAATTGCACGCATAGATTCAACGAGTCGGCGTTTCTGCGATTTCCGCCTACCAGACAAGACACTCTGCGCGTGGTAATAAAAGCGTAAGCGGAAAAAGAGCGCAGACGGCGGTATCGGGAAGGCGTAGCAGCTTAAATTCACGCGACACTCACTTACGATCGACGTCGTGTGTCGCGCACACGTATATCGTCGGGGAATGTGCACTTCGTTACACATTCTGGCCGC
Source organism: Cataglyphis albicans (assembly GCA_038406275.1). NCBI lineage: Eukaryota > Metazoa > Arthropoda > Insecta > Hymenoptera > Formicidae > Cataglyphis > Cataglyphis albicans. The sequence goes on along the minus strand of JBCAUJ010000089.1, from coordinate 459,033 downwards.
TCGTGTCACCATCGGGTCTGCTCCTTCTTTTTTGCCATTGAAGCAGGTCATTCTTCGGCAATCTATTTAAACGATTTAAGAAAATCGTTAAACTATCGTTTATTCATTAATTTTCTCTTCTATCTGCACAGGATATTCCATTTATATTGCACAAATGGAATTTTAATTATTATTAATATTTATTATTTATTATCAAATATATATATATATATATATATATATATATATATATATATAATATCAATTTTATATAAGAAAAATATGTTTATTTATTGTATATTTATGTATATTAAAAATAACACATCACTCAATAAGTCCCCGGTCTGACACATAATGGCAACATTGTTGACAGACCCACGTGATTTCTAAAAAAAAAAATTTGTTTTTCTTAGTTAGACCGGAGACTTATTGAGTGATGTGTTATTTTTAATATACATAAATATACAATAAATAAACATATTTTTAATAAACATGATTAGATTTAAAAATTTGTCGTATGATTAGCATGAATAAAAAATGACTATCCATAATTTGATAATTACAAACAAACGTAATAAATTACTAATACGTGAAACATTAATCTTATTCGATATAAATGACAAACGCTCGATGAATTGCCACAAAATAATATGCCGCGGCAGTTTCTTCTCTCTTTCTCTCTCTCGCTTTCCTTCTCTCTCGTTTTTCATTTATCCTTGCTCAGCAACATATTCGCGGGACTTGCGGAATTTCAAGCTTCCAAGTACCTGCCGCGAGCCCGGGGTTCCGAGAATTTATACGCCGTGTGACCGCGGGTTCGCAACCCTCGGTATCCTTAACCCCCGCGTCGCTTTAACTCACGCCGGCTTATTACATCTTCTACGCGGCAGCACGCGTGTATTCACACGTGCGCGTGACGTTGGTTAAATGACGTTTAAGTTACGCATCGTCTATAAACGATGGAATGCAACGCGAGACAATTCGCAACCGATACAAGTAAATTCCAGCAAAGACTCGTTGCGCTTTATGCACCTCTAGATATGCGTTTACATTGTATTGAAGTATCGGCGTATTTTTATAATTTATATCTAAATAACTTGGAAGTATGTGTTTTATCACATAATTCTTTGCCTGAAGTATACTTGACTGTAGGAATGGAAAGGATTTAAATAAAGAATTATAGGTATATACAAATACTGAATTTTCAATCCTTGATATTTAATACAATTTTTTTTTATACGACTTTTTTTATTAAAGCAAGTATTTATCTTCTTTTAGTTCGACTTCTATCTAGAGTTCAACGACTTCTGAAATATTCTGTATGTAGAGGTTTTTCCTGTTCTCGTTTCGTGCTTTAAGAGAAATATGTTGTACTGTGTTTATAGAGTTAAATGCGCTCAGGGCGCACCGGTTTTATCTTGCCTTTTGATTTATGCTAACGACTATTTGCCGAATGTAAGATAAGAGGATGGTAAAAGGGCAGGATAGTCGTGATATAAAAAGCAATGGGATGTACCGATGAACTAACTTTGAATAGATCTTGCCTCACGAGTAACGATCGAATAAATGATCCAAATAATGGAGAGTCGTTTTATATATTGATTGTTTATTAGAAAATTATTTTGGACGCTGCCGTAAAAATTCCATATTTGCATGTTATAGATTAACATAATTTCAACGTAATTAACTGTGCTGTTGCGCATCGATTGGTGAGTGACAAACTTTTATTTTATAATAAAAAGTGCAAAGTATGTAACGCGTCACTCAATAAGTCTCCGGTCTAACTAAGAAAAACAAATTTTTTTTTTTAGAAATCACGTGGGTCTGTCAACAATGTTGCCATTATGTGTCAGACCGGGGACTTATTGAGTGATTTTTAATTTTTAATTTTTTTAAACTTCTACTTGTTGCGTACAATAGTTGAATACAATAGTTTATGCACTTATTGTTTATGTGTTTTTTATCTTTTTATTAGAAAGATTTTGTTTGTTGTTAATTAATAGAATTAAAGATTTCTTTGTTAATTAATAGAAGTAATTTTCTTAGATATAAATCAGTTGAAATAATTTTTTCTATCACAAGATGCAAAGTAAGTTGCTATGACAATATATGAATTAATTTAATCCATTTTGTTATTTCTCCTTTTTCCGAGCTCCGAATTAGAACACTGCAATCCTTGCTCCAGTCACGCCTTTGGAACTAACACGAACAGACGAGAGATAGTTAATCATCTTTGTTATTCGTACCATCCATTGAATTCCATATCAGGGTAACAAGGCACGATGCCGACCTCTAATCATTCGTAGGGATTTACTACCTATGAGCAGCTTCATCCACTCCCTCGGAGACTCCATATCTCCCCCTTGTTCGGACCTGACTATAATCACACAGTGAGACTTTGGCGAATAGCCTTATTTCGCGATAGCGTTGGTTCGGATTTCAAAAGGCGCCGAAACAAATTTTTTTTTTGCAAACTCAATTCTCGATTAACTTTTTAGCAATCACGCGTGTATACGACATTGATACAAAATTATGAACTGTCTTATTATTAATAACAAATGAGATAATATTATTATTCGAACATTTTATTATAATTCCGATTTAATTAATAATATTATGATATTTAGAAAATAATATACAGTCGGACACACATGTAGATTACTGATTTAACATTATTTCAAGATACTTGATAAAATTAAATGTCAATCGCAAATGTCAATTTTGAAACAAAATTAAAATATACTGTCAAAAAATTGTAATACTGTACATAGTACACAGGCTTTAAAAAAAAAAAAAAGCACACATCCAATAGAAATATATATAACATCGTAACTTATCGTACAAGACTTTTTCATCATATACGCGCCTTGGGAAGTATAATTGCGAGATTATTAAAAGAGAGCAACATAATATGCGAAGGTCGTCAATGCGATATTTTAAAGTCTGGATTATGCGGTGTTAATTTGAGCCGAATCCCGAGGTGTTCTTATAGCGATCGGCCATGTCGAAACCGTGCACGTCGACCGATCGGCCGATCAGGCGATTTGTCCAGCTGGCTTTATCGAGGCCGCGTTGCGCGTCGTTTGAATTATGACGGGACAAAATAAAGATATCGGTGGACTACGACGGAGAGAGATCCTGCATAGCGAGAAACGATGAGAGAAGAATGCGGTCTGTCTCGACTCGGTGGGCCGATAGTTGCGCGCTTCGCGCCGTGATGATGCACTGGCTCATATATATTTCTGTCTGTGTCTGTGTGTGTGTGTGTGTTTATATAGCACCACGTTGTGTCATCCATTTTTCTGACGTTCCTTAAAATTGGTCAGCTTAAGCGGGTTGCTATAATAAATCTGTTTGGCGACGACATTTAACGAATCCGATTTTGTATCCTGATTGTGTGGAGCGTGTCTCCCCCTTAAAGAGGCCGAATCGCAAGGAATAAGCTGGCCTTTTTATGTAATTTTATATAAAATTAAATTTAGATTGTAAGAGACTGATCGAAGAGAGGAAAAGCACACATCAACAAACTAGAAATGTTGAAAATAGATATCAGCACTCTTTTAATTATTTGGGTTGTAATTAATTTATAACTGCAACTTCTCTCTCTGGATCACAAAAGCTACTGTTAATTCAAAATATCTCCAAAAATCACAAAAAGCACTTTCTTAGAAATCAGAAAATATCTTCATTACTTCCGATCGGAAAGAAAAGCAATTTTCGATTAAAAGTGGAATATTTTCGCGAATCAAAAAACAGTAAAAGGGATATTACATGCGTGTACATAATCATCGCTCAGGCATAAAAATCGCGGGTTACAAATGAAAGGAATTTCTCGGCTACTCCCATCAGTTTCTCTTTTTCTTTCTTCCTCTGCCTCTTCTCCTCCTCTTCTTCTCCTTTTCTCTCTTGCAGCAGTGATTGCGGGTACAGCACGCCACGAATGCCCCATCGGCAGAAACGAAATCGAAAGGTTGAGAGGTCAGAGTAGGAGACTCCATCTCCGGCTACATCTACGTACACCTACGCGTCGTGCCACGCACAGTGAACGCATGCTTTCGATGCGTATATTCGCCCGCGCGCACGTGGCGCACATCCACATGTGGCGTTAAAACTGCTACTCTAGTCTACTAGTATTTTACTAGTATCTTACTAGTGTTCAATTTTTGTCATAGATATCGAATTAGATTTATGGACATTAAAAAGTTTACCCAATTACAATTTTATAATTACGGTATGTAAAATATGGAATATTTTTTTTTTTTTATTACAAAGTGACAGAATGCTTTAAGTTTATACTTTTTTAGCAATAAAAATTAAAGTGACAAATGATAATGGATGATGTTTCATCCATTTTGCATTGTAAAATCAGCAAACAGCTCCGGTCACAAAATACGGTCGTGATTATTGGATAAATGCTCGTATTGGAGTAGCTCGTTAAGCATTTTTCGCGAGCTTGCGAATGCACGCGAAATACCTCTTACGGAAACGAGCAAACCGCTACCATAAATCGGACATAAGCCGATTAAAATTCCATCATGAGAATATTAATGAGAGACGATGATAATCATGCAAACAAGAGTCAAATTGAATTCGTTGCAATTATTTCGAGTTAATACCTTTTGCAACGAGCATTATTTAAGATCGACGATACCACCCGATACCGTCAGTCGTATTCCTCTCATATTAATTTTCTTACTTTTATTTAAATAATACAATTATAAAATATAAAATTAATGTTATGCCTTGTGTTTAAAATACTAGATGATTTTAACAGATCTTCTTCACTTTTGCGATATTGCATATTTGCATAAAATTCAATCGATATTATGTATATTTCATCACCAGTATTATCCAAACAGAAAATCTGACGCAGATGTGAAGGAAGGCGTGAAACCAATTCGGCAATAAAATAATGCGGCAAGAGAAATCGTTGCTCCGACAATAACATTGAATCGATCTCGCACGCTGGTGTCAAAGTGTTACGGCTAGAGAGTAAGCAGCGAATGCAACAAGAAGCAATGGAAATGATTACCAACACAACCACCACCACCACCACCACCACCACCACCACCGGCACCACCATCACCACCGCCACCGCCACCGCCACCGCCGCCGCCATCGCCATCACTACCATAACCGACGTGGTCGCGACTGCCAGCGAGAGAGCCAGCAACACAATAAGGGAGCACGAGAGGAGTGCGAAAGCACGAGCGAGCAGACTCGACAATGCGGCAGGTATCTACCTACCTACCTACCTACCTACCTACCTACCTACCTACCTACCTACCTACCTACCTACCTACCTACCTACCTACC
>JBCAUJ010000089.1:431665-446796 GCA_038406275.1 Cataglyphis albicans | reverse complement strand
ACAGTTAAAAGATTAGAAAATAAAGATAAAAATACTTTATATTGAAATCGTTCAATTTTTTTTGTATAGTCCACAATCTTTTTTTGATATAATTTAATAGAATCAGATAAAATGATATTACATATTAAAGACTATATTTTTTTTAATTTATTTGATTTTTTAATAAAGCTTATTTTATACACTTTAAGCTCTCATTTAATTACTCGTCATTTCAAAATACTTTCCAGATATACAAGTAAAAATATTTTATATCTTTTCTTTTCACTTTGTGTTTAAATCTCACTTAACTTTAACAAATATTAATATAATTTAAAATGAAATATTTCTACATATATTACGACCAATGGAAGATGAAATGCCTTACCCGCCATTCATCATCCGGTTATTTTCAACCCCTGTAATCCCCTAGTTCTCCAAAAATTATGATCCATCACTAGTTTCTCATTCCTCATGCTGCCACTATCACGCCCAAACTAAATTACATAGCAACGCATTCCGATCGCGACTTACATGTGAAAATACGACGGATCCAGGAAGAGAGGACGCATCGTGATCTTACATATACGATACGCGCGACGAGAAGGATGAAACTACGAGGAAGAAGGAGGAGGAAGAGGGTAAAAGTTCGCGACGTAATAAGAACGCGGCGAAAATCGTACACGAGGACCCGCGGCGGAACTCATTTTAATTAGAAGGGGTCCTTCGCTTTATCGAGTTATTCCCGAGTGCTTCTCTCTCTTTTTTTTTCTTTTTTTTTCCTATCTTTCTTTCTCTCTCTCTTACTAGCCAGACCGGCCTCTCCGCTTTCTTCTCCTTCCTTATGTTCCTCCTCGTCTTTTCTTCGCTGACCGCCTCTAACGCCATCGTGGGCCACATCCATGGAGCCGCCTTGGAATGCGGTTCTACGGACCCATGGGGTTTGCACGACGGTCTGTGGTGTGTAGTGCACAGGGGTCTCTTTCTCTCTATCACGTGACCGTTTCTTCGCGTACGCCTTGTATGTGTTTCATACAAACGCACATACATGTACATACGTGCATTTGTGCGCCGGTAAGAGAACGAAGTGTGCGCGATGCCGCACCACGTCGTGGAAAGGTTACTCTCCTCCCGAGACTCCGTCGGGAGGAGAGTAAAAGGAGACCTTGTCCTCTCCAGACCCCCGGCTCCTCCCGTTTCTACTCTCTCTCTCTCTCTCTCTCTCTCTCTCTCTCTCTCTCTCTCTCTTCTTCTCTCTCTTTTCTCTCTCTTTTCCTTTCTTGTCTTCTTTCTCTGAAACTAGGCCCTCGGCTGGATCCTTTGACTGGCTCATGAGAACGGGAGAAGAGAAGAAAGAGTGAGTGAGAGAGAGAGAATGAAGGAGAGAAGTCTTAGAAAGCTGAGAGAGAAGGAGAAAGAAGAACGGGACCTCCGTGGAGCCGGCCAAGTCCAGGGAGGTCCTTCCTTCCGAGGCACCGTACGAAACGGATAACCAGAGAGAAGAAAGGAAACGGCTCCTTCGTCGAGGATCAAAAGGATATATCGAGAGCCTTTTTGCTCCTAAGGGATGCGGAGAGTCGGGCGCCGAAACTGCCCAGGTCGGGTTTCGGGATTCTAGAGTAGAGAACGCGCGCGTTCTCATTCTTATGTATGTATGTGTGTCTTGAAAGAAAATATCCCCGCATGTTACACCGCGATTATAGCCGCGCGCCGAATTTCCGACAAAATCATATTTCTATTAGATCGTAAAAACTTAAAATGCGCATCATTCTTATTAATTATACACGAGTAATCCTGTTTGTATAATTAACCGTCGATATAGATCCTCCTAATATTTTAATATTTTTTTAGAGATTACCGAGTCGTACATCTGTTTCCACTTGATCTGATATTCCTGAATTCGTACTGTGCGTAAAAAAAAAAAAAAGAGATATAAGAAAACATAAAGCTCAAAATTTTTATGTACATATATAATATTTTATCTCTCAGTCACAAATTGCTTTATAATAATCATAAAATAAAGGTACAGTTTTCTTACATACTAAATAATAGATTATATTATATCTCGTTGAAATTTAAAACATTCTTGAAGTGAAAATATTAAATTTACTAATATTAAGCAGGTCTATAAAAAGAAATCTGATTGTTGACAAATTAAAATGTCTTTGTCTTTGTTAAAATTTCTAATCGTGCGTATACGTACACGAATGTGAATTTATTATCATATTAAATATCGAGCTAAATTTTTCTGGGATTCTCTATTGAACAATTTTTTTTTAATCATAAGATATATGTTGAAAAATACAATATAATTTCTTGATACATAATATTAATTTTTTTTTGTTTTTTTGTAAAAATTTCGAAAAATCTTAATGTTCTTAAATTTTTTTTCTTGTATATTTATATTCAAATTTAATTTTACATAATATGCATAATCATTTTTGCTGATTTGTTTAAGAAATTTATTAAAAATTTATAAGAAATTTTTAATTTATCAAACGCGAACAAGATATTTCACTTATATATTAAAAGGAAAAGAATTCGTGGACTGTGTATCGCGTAGATCGTGTAGACCGTGTAGATTAGGGTATGTGATGGATGTGTGAATTAGGATAGGGAAAGGGAGGCATTTAGCATCCAGTACCTTAAGGATACAGGTTTATCTAGTTGCATTCTCGACAGTGACTCTTCAGAATTTTACTCCGCCCCGACTCTGCCGGTTGAAAGAAATTCTTAACGATTATAACAATTATGGTCACACCTACTAATATTCATATAATACGCATATGTATATACACCTATATCACCTAAATAATTACAGACACCATTGGAATACGATGCTTAAAAAATTGTGCCCGTGGTGATCGAGTGTGTACGGTCGAAGTCAAATCGATCACGCTGTTATATATTTCCGTGAGGCATCTCTCACTCCCAGCCAAGGTTCTCCGAGCTCTCTACTCCAGCCAGTTGAAATAGGGCAGGGATATCTTCTCCGACGAGACGAGAGGAGAACGAGAGGCGAGGATTCGCGTGTTTCGCCTGCTGGCTACGCCAGGTTCGTTTTGGCCGCAACGAACACGGCGGCACGTTTGGGACCACCGGACCCCCTACACTTTTGGTTACCTCCCCCCCCCCCCCTCCCTCGCCCCCTCACTCCGACCTCACCCTCGGTCGGCTCCTCCGCCGCCCTTTTATCCGTCGGTCGTGCCTCTCCACGCACGTCTCGTCGGCGATTCCCGCGGGCGCGCCTTCTCCTCACTCATATCCCTCTCCGGCCCTCCTTCGCTTCTCTTTCATTTTATTTGTTTCTGCGCCGGGTATGCATCTACTCGCAATACTTGGATGCTATCAATCGATAGTACTTTTGTAAAATCAAGATCAAGTATTTTAATATTTATATTTATTGATAGATTTAATATCGAAATAAATACATGAAAATATCTTTTGACGCATAAACTCAATCATAAAGTCGTTTAAACTCGTTGAAATAAATGATCATTCAGTTTAATTTAATTATATATATATATATATATATACAACATATGTATGTACATATGTGTGTTTAGAATAAGCTTCTGCCGGTTTTCCGGAGACTGACAACAGTTGTTCATTGTACGGGAAGACATTATCGATATGATATCGCGCGGACGCATCGATAGCAAGGAAGTTTACGATGACGCGACCCGACGTAACTCGTATAAATAGGAATGCTCGCCCCGGCAACTGGAGCTAAACGGACCTGTTTGCCTCGACGATGTGAGTGGCCGTGTGAAAGTCTCGCCGCCTCGTTAACGCCACCCTTAAGACTCCTCGGTTCTGTCGCACTGTGACGAAGATGAAAATAGAGACGAAAGAGAGAGAGAGAGAGAGAGAATAAGAGAAAGCGAGCAGGCTTCTTAAGCTGGACCGAAGAAAGCTGCGAAAGATGAACAGACAATCAGATGCGAGACGAAAAAGGGAAGAACAAACCGCGCGATGGGAAAAGCAAAGCTCTGGCTTCATCCACGAAGGAAAATAAACGGACGAGCACTACGTTGTCGTTGTCTCGGCAAATTAACTGTCGCCCCACGGATAGTATCAGTCGCTCTTTGTTTCTCTAGCGCAATAGTATGTTCTATGAATTTATTCTTGAAAAGAATGTCAAATTAATACCGCGAGTTCTCGCGATATTTCCCCCCCCCCCCTTTGACACTTTTTTTTTAATATATATAATTCTCTTAGAATATCTTTCTCTTGGATTTTTGTCTGATTTAAAGATAGCGACTTATTTTAGCAACTTTGATAGCCCAACGGTGGCATATCCAGCATTTATGTCACATGTATGACTCAAGGCCTGTGATATTTCTGCGGCATTTCGACGGCGGACGAAACGTTTGATATCGCTTATTCGCGGCTTCCGTCGCAGAATAAACGGCGGATAAAAAAGAAAAGAGAAAAGACAAAAATGCGGGGAACGAGAGAAGCGAAAAAGAAATATGTATGTGCGTATACGCAAGACGAGATGTAGCGAGAGAGAAATGACAGACAGAAATGGCTGGCCGACAAGGAGAATGAGTCAGAGACTAATAAAATCGACCGGGCCCGAAGAGAGTCGCGCGCGCGTTGCCGGGGCACTCTCGTCGTCTTCGCGAGCATGGGAAAAGGCCAGCAGATTCATTGACCGCGAGAGACTCCAGTTAGCACCGAGGTCTCCCCCAGGTCTCCCCCTTCGTCCCCGCGAACGGCCTCTGCCATTGTTTCATTAAGACCAAGCCAAGGCCCGACACACGCGCGCTCGCGCGCGCGGCCCTTACGTGCGCATTGCCTCTGGCGAGTTGCTTTCCCTCCGACGCGATTACGCGTCACTGTCGAATTGAAACGAATCACTCTATTTGCTTCGCGGCTATTAGTACAAAATTTCGACGGACCGACAGGTGACGAGTGATAAAAAGTGTATCATAACTTTCAATAAGTGATACTTTCAATAAGAGATATTTTCTATCTCATTATTTGATATATTTGCATTATTTTTTTCGTTTTACCAATTTTTCGTAGATAGATAAATATGTGATTAGATAATGGAGAAATTATGAAATAAATATTAGCAAAAATGAATTATATAGAAAACAGACGCATAAAGCAACTATTCATTTTTAGCTAATGACTCTATTTATGTTGTCCTTTATACAACAGCGTTATAATTCTCTTCCTCAGGAAAATAAATACGAAATTATATAACAGGTTTTTCTTTATCTTCTAAGGAATACTCTTGGTACGGAAAACTCATCTATTTGAAATGCACACTTGTCTATCCCATGTCTTTTCCTTCAATCCATCTCTCTCTCTCTCTCTCTCTCTCTCTCTCTCTCTCTCTCTCTCTCAAGTGCCTTCTTGGTGAGTAGCTTATTTTAAGCGATTACGCACTTCTGGATTGCCTGAACCCATAAAGATGGAATCGCTTTCTCGGCAATGGCACACAGATGTGTGCCTATCTCCGTAAATGAAACGGATGATGAGTTGAAATATCTCGACGCACGATACTAAAGTGCTTATTGCGTTTTTGATAACAATTATGATTGCTGAGAAAGAAACCTTCAGAGAAATACATCCGTGCGTATGCTAGACATTTTCGGATCAGACGACTAATATCATGTGACTGAAAATATCATATGATTGAAGTCGACAGTTGTCATTGATATCCTGTTATTATGAAATATTTAATTTCCTTTTTATTAATTCTCTCTCTCTCTCTTTCTCTCTCTCTCTCTCTCTCTTTCTCTCTCTCTCTCTCTTGGCACATTTATCGGTAGTAAGAGTCGAGATTAAAAGAAAAAAACAAAGAAACAATTAATTTCAAAATTAATTTTAGATAGAAATTTGTAACAAATTTAGAACTCACATTAAAGGAAAATACTTTATTTTAAAAAATTATTCCTACAATATAAATTAAATTTTTTCAGACTAATAATATATGCAATCTAATTTAATTTTTTTTATTAATTTTAAATCTAATGTACTCTAATTAAGATTATCTTGAGCGTTTAGCAAAAATATTTAAAATAAGATAATTGCAAATATAAATCTTTCGTTAAACGAAGATTGGCTATGTCGAGGAAGCCGTTACTAACACTTGACAACCGGACACTCTGTACATTATGTCATAGACCGAACCTCATTTAATGAGAGCGCGTTTGATATGTACATTCGCGAAGAATGTTTGACTCCCAATGGGACAAAGAATGGCCGGCGGACAACGTTAGGCAGACACGATTATTAAGCTAAAGTATGTGCGGGGTGAGCCGTTCACTTTGGCAGGAAGTACCGCTATTCTCATCACTTTTACGGTCGTTAAAACAATTCTCCGGACGTTATTTGTTGTGTCTTATGCCTGTTGCGATGACAAACGACTGCGTTGATCTTTTACCTTTTTTTTCATTACGCAGAGAATTCACTGATAAAAGATAAATTTTTTGTGCAATTAGTTGTGAAAATTTCCACAAATCGTGCCATCACGTGTGAAGTTAAATTGAGGATAAATAATTATTTTCTTTTATGTTATTAATATATTATACGTGTGTATTTATTTAATTAGACGAAAAAATATCGATGCAAGAAAATTCGTATAAAAATTCAGTGAGCTTAGATTTCGCTTTTGCAGACACGAAAAAAAAACGAGAACATTTTTCTTGTTAATTTGTTTGAAACATTGATCTAAATATGTATATATCAAAAGGAATTGAATCATTCTCTTTATCGTGAAAATGTACAATTATACTCTCGCTGTTTGATGTCTTCTTTCAAAAAATCAAAGACAGGCGTCTTCGTATTCAAAATCAATACGCGAGAAACATGCATAATTATTTCTATATACCTCGATCAGACGTTTTACGAGGACCAGCGAATTATCCGCGGTACATTCCAATTAACTTCTCGATTTAATTAAAGACGGCGGCAAAAAAAAACGCGCAGTCTTTTCGTGTGTCATGGAAGATGATGCGCTGAGAAGAGACGCTGCTCTCTCTCTCTCTCTCTCTCTCTCTCTCTCTCTCTCTCTCTCTCTCTCTCTCTCTCTCTCTGCAGCCTTACAACCTGTTTTTTGAAGGGAACGAGAATTGAAAGGAAAGGATCATTTTCATGTTTTCGGGTGAGTGTGTTTTCCTTTTCAATCTCCTCCCCCTCCCTCTCTCTCTCTTTACATTTTTACATATTTTTTTCTCTTATATAGTTTTCCATTACACGACAGTGACACAACATCTAATAATGATCAATGTTGTATTTTATTTTGTTTTATCTTAATTGCATTATTGTATGCTTTCACTATTACATTTTTATATTCTTTACGATCTATCCTTAAAAGTTTTATCTTAAGACAGTAATAAATGCTTCAATCAGCTTGTTCTCCGTTAAATTTGTTAAATTTATTTTTTCTTTTTGACTATTGTAAATTTTCTATCAAATAATTAATGCTTTCGAAAACGATATTTTTAGAGATGTCAGCTTTTTGTACTATTATGACGTACTAAATCCTCATTTTGTCTCATTTCATAAATAAATATATCATTATAATTTTTTCTTTATTAATCATTAAAAGAGAAATAAGATAAAAATTTTATTGAACTTTTATCTATCCGAAAATCTTCGAGTCATCGATTGAATGACTTACGTCGAACTTATCGAACTACCCCTAATCGGATTAAATTCGAATGACATTTCTTTTTTTTTTTTTTTATTGAATATTTGAATATTTGAGTTTCCAAAAATATCGGATATTCGCACGCTCTTATTCCACCTTTGCTTCGAAAGTTTAGTCGAACTTATCTTTTTATAGGCTCGTACTTACATTAAGTAAGCGTAAATTTTACATGAGACGATAAATCGATAGCGATAGGAGAGAAATGATGATGTGGCACATACGCGCGCCGGGGCCTAACAGCACATCTGGTCGTACATAGAATCGCCGCGCGACAAACGGGGACCAACGCGAAGCAGGTCGCGATCATTCATTCCGAAACACGTGTCCAGACTAACAAAAATGCGCCCGTCCATTTTTTATTAATCCAAAGAAGTTTCGGCGAGAAACGAGAATTGCGCGCGTTTCCGCTGCTAAGGGCAAAAAGATCCTGGCGGAGACGTGCTTCTTCTTCGGAAAAAGGGGGCACGTGCAGCGTGTTCATTCAGAGTTATTCGTATGCGGTAAATTTTTACGCTGATACCGATATATTAATTTGGCCATCAGTTAATAAAACATAAACAAGAAACATGGATCTGGTCTTAAATTAAGATATACCATAAATATATCACAAAAAATAATTAATATATTATTTTAAATATAATCTTCGTGTCATGCATTAAATATGATATTTACAAAGTAAAGAAAAAAAAAAAAAAAAAAAAATACAAAAAACATATTTCATTATTTTTTTATCATACGCATAGCTCGATACATCTGTGAAAATTTAATTCTAAATTTAGAATTATAAAAAATACATTCTACATTTAACGTTTCTTTATATCTCTCAACAATTAATAGCCTGTGACTTCAATATAAAATTATACATACGACCTATACATATAATTAATAAATATTAATATGATACCTATGTTACTTAGAATCATCTCATGACATTTTTTACTTGGAATTGCATCTTATTGTTAGAATTTTTTCTTACGCGTTCTTATCATTTCGTTATGAATCATACACGTATTTATCTTTTTTTATAAAAAGTTAAGTACACGCAAGATTTCTTTGCAACATCAATGTTAAACATATAAGAAACTCGCTTCTTAGCGAGTGGCTATATCGAAATTCTGTATTTAGGGCAGATTTCTGATTGCTTAATGCAATCCATATTCTGGGATTGCTACATCTTGCGTATTGTTGCACGAGATGAGATCTCAGGCGAGTGTGATTTTTTTGCAAGACCGTTTCGCGGTAACAATCGTGACGATTTGCACGTAGAACGATGTTACGTAAACAGTGTATTGCAATTTGCAAGCGGAGAGTCGCATTTCCTCTGCATGCCCAGTCGCGCTAATGTATTTCTTGCGGAGTCGATATTATTGCTGCCGATTCGAGACGAGAGACGTCCCGTGAAGACGATGTCTTTGCGCACGCTAGTTGCCGCGGTAACACGCATTTTTCATCGGCGGGATTTTATGAGGTTTTTGCGAGCATTAAGACAACGTAAACGCTCTCATCACCGTCGACAATCGTGGAATTTCGCAAGCGGTCCCTTTCGATTATTTAATCGCAAGTGATTCGCACGCACGCAATGTTATCTCATCGTAATAACTCGTATTTTCGTGAAATAATCTTACAAAGAACATATATTGCGCGAAAGATAAAATTTATAGCGGAACATCAATCGTCAAAATTTCGGGTCTTCACAAGAGAAATTTATTGCTTTAGTTGCATCAACATTTTTTACGTAACAATTTTTATTTAAATTTCTAATGTATTCTGTCGAGCAAATATATATTATAATCTGTTTTATACCTTTATAAAATAATATATTCAGTTTCCTGCAAAATTATATACGGAAGAAGGTTGTACAAAATAAAAAAAGCAAGTAAATTAAAATAATTCAAAACGATGACGTTAAAATAGATTTTTAAAAGAAATTATGCTAAAAATAATTGCGCGTGATTTATGATTTATTCTCTAACTTATTGATCAATTATACATTGATAAAAATTAAAAAAAATATATATATATAAAATACTAACTGTTTTAGCTTACATATGTCATTTCCGTTTAAAATATCATAATGCATTGTCACATGTATTAATGGCAAGCAAATTACACTATCTTCTAGCCAGCTGTTACATAATCAGTTATGTACTTTTAATAATTTGCCTCGCCGGATCTTGAAATAAATTAATTTTCGAGATGCAGCTTTTCAGGCGGTGCAAGTGAGCGCACGCGCAACGCGGTCGAGCAAGCGTCAAACGGGAAGGATACGCCAGCCGGAGTAGGGGAGTTCATTCATAAATGCTCGAGTGAAGGCGTCAATGGATGCGCCTGCAAACGAACGAGCGAGACAGCATCCGCGTTTCCCTCGCCGCCGTCCAACCGTTCATCGTCGGTCTTCTCTCTCTCTCTTTCTTCCCAGTGCATTACTCTCTCTCTCTCCCTCTCCCTCTCTCTCTCTCTCCCTCTCCCTCTCTCTCTCTCTCCCTCTCTCTCTCTCTCTCTCTCTGTCTCTCATCCTCTTATTCTTTCTCTCTATTCCTCCACTGTCGTCGACTTTATACGCGTCTCCTTGTCGCGCATAGAATGCAACGTTCTACTCGTGAAGATTTTACGTAGCAGGTGCGTCTTTTCGCTAGAATTTTTTCGAAGCACTACCGGCGAGAAGTATTACTTCTATTTATATAAATTGAAAACTTTTAAACTTTTTTTTAAACTTTTAAAACTATGGAAAGGTTATTTGGAAACATTCAAATCTGACTGCATCATAAAAAAATGATAGAAATTTTTTTACGACTTTCCGTCTTTAGCTAAAACTAAAAAAAAAAAAAAAAAATCTGTGATTTAATATTATTATTATTTCGCTAATACAATATTTACAAATTTTTTCGAAATAAATAATGTATTTATATACAGATTGTATGACTAATTTCAATCACTGTTTTTTATGAACATAAAATCTTCAGCTCTTTACATAATATATATAAAATTGATTTATTTGAAAATTTAATTCATATAAAATATCTCACGAATCAAGCATAATTTAAAAACGTTTCAACTTCAACAAACAGGTTCCAGAGAACGCATAACGCATCAAGTTGGAGTTCATCTGTATTTACCGACACATTTTTGGAGGAGTCAAATACCTTAAAGTCCTCGGTATACCTATGTTGGTCGTTCACCCTACAGTTGGCTCAAACGTACACAAACTCGTCTCGTCAAAAACTTTACCGTGCACGAGCATAGCGCACACGCACGCATGACAGATCATAATTACGCATGTCGCTGCTCCGCTATCGGAGGTGATGGTACTGGCATTTGCCGAAACGCATCTCACGTTCCGTTGTATTCCCTCGCGATCGCATCTGTCGTGTGTATGCGAGCCCGTGCAACATAAATGTACACGCAAAACAAACGCGTACACACACACTCACACAACAACGGTGACTGCAGCGTAGGCGTGCTAAGGCGCGCGACCCCTCTCTCATTCTTTCTTTCTTTCTTTCTTTCTTTCTTTCTCTTTATCCCCGCTGCTCGTTTTTCTCCCTGGGCGCTCGGTGATAAGTGCATACCGCGAAAAACGAAACGCCGGATGTGACGTCACCGTGCTCTGGCATATTTGCGTGCGCGACGACGGTAATGCGGCTCGCAGCTGCAACTGCGACTCCGGCGGCGCGATGAAACGCCGTCCATGAGATTAGGCACGCAAAAATCATCGACAACGGACGATCCTTTCATCTGTCGTCGAATTTTTTATGCCCCAGTCGTCTGATTAAACGTACGTAATCTCTGTGATGTAGCTCTAGCGTAGGTCGCGTGCGTAGATAAACGATGAGTGTAAATTAATTTTCATGTAGATAGAAGATGAACTCTCGATGACTCCTGTTTTAATATATTAATAATATTATTTAAAGATGGGAATTGTACATATAAATTGGTAAAATTTTAAATGAGGAATTAAAATTTAAGAGAAACAAATTTTTTATACATTTTATAAATTGGATAAAAGACGCTTTTATCTTAACTTTGATTTCTCATTTAAAATTTTAATAAAAGACGTAATACGATAAAGTAATTTAAGTTTTAAATATATATATATATATATATATTTGAATTTGTAAATACAAAATTTAAATATAAATATAGACAAAAACTGAGCCATCTTGCCTAATAATATGTTGCAGGGATCAAAATATTAAATCACTCAAAATTATTTTATTATTTTTATTTTTCGCTCCTTCGGACGAGACGAATATAAAATAATACAAGTAAAATTACCTTTGAAGAATTGATTCAAGGAAATGGTTTTCATGTCGTTTCTACGAAAACCAATCGGCATCTTAGTATGAATCGCAGAAACGCATTCCGTTTCCGTTAAAAATGCAGTTAGGAGCTCAGCGTGGCGCACGTACAATTATATTCGAACTTTCGATTCTTAACAAAGGACAAAAAGCTACAAAAAGCATGAACATATTGCCCGTAGTAATTCTATTGAAGGCTCAAGCTCTTACATATGTTTTCAAGTTAGCATCGCTATCTAAATGTAAACGACATACATTCACAAATTATTGCCAAACTAGTACATAAAATGGTTTCAAAATACTTGTGTACTGTAATTATACCTTAAAAAGCTATCGAAAATTCTTCTTCTTAAAAAATTCGCTTATAATGCAGGATTTATCGCGATATTTTTATGTTAGTCACAAGAAATAAAATCTAAAAAACACCGACATTCCCCCATACAGCCTTTCGTTTCGAATGATCTGAAGACACCAATGCATACCTGTGGATGCATTAGAATTCCATGCAAGAGCCGAGACAAAATGAATACGAGAAGCGGGGAACGCCGATGGGATGCCGAAGAAAAAAACACGTCTAATTGTCTAACACAGAGCTTCTAATATTGGGAATAAAAGAGACAATCGAGAATTTTCGAATACATTATTTTTTATATTTTTTAATATCTTTTTTTCTATTTATAATATTTTAATTATTTATTTTTATAATTTCTTATAATATCTTTTTAATTTAAAACAGAATTGCATATAATAAAAATAATTTATTATGACTTCTCATTATTTTTATATAACATAAAAAAAAGCTATTTATATATTATGGGAAAAAGTTTTCTATTCAAATTATTCGAATTGCATAAATCATACTATATATATATATAAATAGATTTTTCTTTTACGTTTTATATAATACTTTCAAGAAATAGTGTTTGCTCGATTATCTCTATTCTTTAGTAATCTTTCTTTATTAGGAAACTCTAAATACTGTGCGTCTTTATGAAGCAAGGATCTGAAGTAGACAGCATCCGAATGAAATAAGGAATAAGGAGTGGCTCGGACCGCAAGAGCGCAATTTCCTGCTCACCGCGATGGGTATAAATGATCCATTGAATGGAAGAGTATTTTACGTCACATTGTTCTTACTTAGAGAAATAGGAAACTCGCAAAAGAGTACAATGCAAAATCCGACTTCATTATAGTACATTTTTTTTTAGGGTTACGCGTTAGATCATTACATATAAAACACTGTGTCATTTTATATCAATAATTCGCAGATTATTTTCGAGGAAATAAAACATGTATATTCGATAAATCTTTTAATCGGAAGAAAAATTTGAAAAAAAATTTTTATGTAATATTATATAATATATCGGGGAGAATGTAAGTATACAAATATAAATACAAATAATTAAATAACAATAATAATAATTAAACATTATACACTCTAAAATGTATAACATCACTGCTGAATGATATCATTGTTGCTTGCATTTATTCGCTCGACTCGGAAACCACACTTCTTCCCGTTCGTTGCTCAGAATCCGCACGGTCCAGTGGATCGCCAAGTTCCGCGACAGAAGAGCGATTGCACGAGAGAAAAATGTCGAGGAAAAGAAAGAGAAAGAGAGAGAGAGAGAGAGAATAAAGGTGCACTTCCTTGGGCGAGTCGTATACCGATGGTAAGTGTGGGAGCAAACGCGATATCTTACACCCACGTGCAATGACGCTAAGCTTGTAACTCATGACTGGCGTTGTTAAGTATCTGGATACAAGTATGTAGACACAGTATCGGGATGCTTACTAAGTGTATTTAACATCAAATGTCCGTATGATAGATCTCCTTTCGTGTGATGATCGAGGCGCGTCTTTCGGTAGCGCTATGTCTGTATTTATTTTATTCTTGTGTGTGGATACTAATTATAAGATATGTCTCCGAGGTTTAATTATACATTGCATTTCATTTAGCATGACAGATAGAGAAAAAGATAAAGAATCTCAATGTCTTTATTTGACAGCGCATTGGAATTAACTTGACAGCGCCACTCGTACATCTATGTAATTATGTTATAAACCAACTCGTTGTCGCCCGACTCGTTTCTCGTAAGTTGAATAATGCAACTCCTGCGCACATAATCAAGATTGTTGATTGTTTCTCGAGTTTGTAGGGTAACCACTTCCTAGAACGTTAATTACCATTATCGTTATCATTTGTTATCGCTTTGTACTATCGAGACCTTTGTTCATATAAAAAAAAGTTACATCAAAGTGTAGCTTGACGAATTGCAGCTGACATCGAGCAATAATATAAGTCGAGTGTTATCTCTTCGAATATTTATCTATTATCTTCTAAATTGTTTTATTTCACAAGACAAAGATGGACGCTTTTATATTTTGAAAATATCGATTTAACTATGTTTTCAATTGGAAGTTTTGAAAATATTTATATAAAAAATTTATTTCTCTTCGGTTTTTGCATACAATTGTGTGACTTTTTTTCCGATATAAAAAAGTTAAAATTATATTACCCGGTTTTATTCGTTTTAAATCATAAATGTGACATTAAAATATTTACAAGACAAAATAAATCTTTCCTTGAAAAAGTTAAACCAGCAACCTAAACTTCGTTGAAATTTAAAGCATTCAATTTATGCTTGGCTTATATTCAATATATAAAACATATACATATAACAATGTCGGCCCTTTTATTCTACATTACCAATATTTTTCGCCATTATTTGCCGAAAATAAAATTCATATTTATATAGGAGAGAATTTAAGAATAATTTAGAAGCACGTGTGCTGCACGTTCAGGCTGCATACATTTTGATATCGATTCCACTGTATATTTTTTCCGTTGCGCTACGCTACATGATTCTCGTTGGCGGCGGCAACAATGCGTGCTTATGGTATTCAAAACCTAAATAATCCGACTATATGTATATATCGATAACGGTCACGTACACCGCAGCTGGTTTCATTCACAAAACTCGTGTATTACGTCATGCATCGCAATCCGAGTTTATATTTGATTATTTTATTTACACAGGAATTGATAAAGATATATAATATAATATAATATAATATTATAGAAAGAAATTTGATATATAATTATATGATATAACACATCACTCAATAAGTCTCCGGTCTAACTAAGAAAAACAAATTTTTTTTTAGAAATCACGTGGATCTGT
>JBCAUJ010000089.1:409398-429338 GCA_038406275.1 Cataglyphis albicans | reverse complement strand
ACACACACACACACACACACACACACACACATATCGCGCCTTAAATCTAGTTAGATTAAGTCGGGAGAGGAGGGGGGAGGGGGGAAGGGCCACTCTCTCTAATGTGACCGCGTCTCGGCAAAGGAATTCCAGTCCGAGATCCCATAGGCGAAGTGAAGATGTATACCCATTTTCCGAAACGAAAAAGAATTTTAAGCTACGCGCTTATACGTGATAGCGTGAGGGCGACATTTAATTTGTCACGATTTTTATGAGCCACTCGCTTTTCCGAACAACTTTTAAGCATAATCTGTTTGACTCAACAGTATTCTTTTATTATAGTACTTTCTCGTCAATGTAATAAATAGATAAATGTAATTAGACGGTCGGTTCTTTAATTTTGTAAATCGAATCGAATGTCACGTCTCGAGTTAACGAAGCTAAAAAATATCATATTTCCGCAAGCATATTTATTGAACGTCAAAATTATTTATTATATTATGTATATGTGTGTGTATATATATACACACATATATTTATAACAAACATGTTTTTTTTTTTTTTTTTTGAACATTTTTATTAAATATCTATTGCAAGACTATTGCTGAAAGGTCATTTGGAGATTGTCAGTAACGTCTCTCACACCCTTCCCTCAAATTAATTAGTCAATCAATCCTATATTCGGAGGAGACGGCGTTTAAATCTAATTCGTCAGACACGACAGGCGGGATAGAGGAAGGCGGCAGGCGAGATAAAGCGCGGCGTCGAGCGATCTAAGATTATTTCTTCCACTGCGGGCTAGCTGTGCGTGTTCCTGCGCGTGAATGGATTCTGAGAAGGCGCGACTACGTCGTCGGCTCTCTTTCGTGAGTTCTCGTATTCAAGTGACCATGGACCACGTTTGGGTCACGTTAGGGTAGATCGTTTTCCACGTTGGCCCTTCGTGCGACCCAAACGAGGACCCACGGGGTGATGCGCCCGCTGTCTTTCTGAGTTGGGCTAGTCCCGGGCCCCCCCCCCCCCGGTCCCCTTTTAACCTGCCCGCATCAACACAGCAGCGATCGTCTGCCGTCCGTTTCAAGTTCCTCCCTGTCTCTATCTCTCTCCTTCCTGCTCAGTCTCACTCTCTCCTTCCTTATCCGCTCGTCTCCTCTCTCCCACTCTCGCATTCGTACCCGCGTAGTAAATAGGAAACGTCACGACGGAAGGAGTCTGCGCGCTTTAACTCATGCGGGCACGAGAACGTGCGTGCACGTTGTTTGCTCTCGTGTTATCGAGCAAGCGCCGGGTTGCTATTTGACTTTAATGTGGGGCGAGCTATAGTGGGAGGACATTATCTTCTGTGGAAAATCTTCGTCGGTGGTATCACTCATCAAATTTCCAATAATACCTACCCCGAGCTTTTATCCGTTTACGCTCACGCCCTGAGAGAGAATCGAGGATTTAATTTTTATCTGGACAAACCAATATTGCGACTAGTAATTGACTCGTATGATTACTTTATTAAACATAATTGACATTTTAAAATCTGTATAGTCAGAAAGTATTTATGGGAAATCTTATTGAAAACGAAAGATACGTTCTAGAAAATAATTTTGTTTTAAAGTTTATTGATTAGACTAACAAATTGACTGGCTTTAACCGCAGATAACAGATCTAATCTAACGTAATTTTGAAACGTGCTAGATGATCTCATACGAGCTCCGTGCAATACATTCGTTTACGCACGATCACGTCGAAAGATTTCTCTTAGAGGATAAGAAAAAGTTTAAGATAGAAGATAAGCGATTCGCATTGTTTCCTTGTTGAATGGAAGCAACGTACATATGTAGATCCGTCGTTAACGTGCGAGACACGTGGCGCATGAAAAATTCGTGGCGCTGTGAGCCATCGAGGATGTGAAAATATGAATGCCACACCGGAACATTAAATATGTATTTCCGTTGGAGTTATCCATCAGATATTTCCTGACTATATAATGACAAAATAAAGTTATTGTTGGAAAAGCAGTTAATCTCGCGCATTAAGAATGCATTTTGTGCTTTTATTGGAGAACGCTTTATTTAAATAATAAAAGTACATTTGCGCGCACATAGAAAACATGTTGCAATCTGTTGAAGAAATCTGTATGATGCTTTGAGGGAAAAAAAAATCTGAGGAAAGAGAGAGACATGTGTGAGAACGAGACAACGATTTACGACTGACTACTGATACTACGACTGATAGTAGGCGATGATTGGCTTGACTGACGCCTAATCATCATCATTACAAACATGATGCAGTTCGGTGATATACTTTTATGCAATAAAAATTGTATAAGTTTTCGATGAACTTATGTCAGAACTAGATTAGACTCAGCGCGATAATTATACTTGAGGAAAAGTTAAATTGGTTCTTTATATTCACATAGTACATACATAAGTAAAAACAAGATTAAAAACATTTTTTGCAATTTAAATTTAAATTTAAAAAAAAAAAAAACTGATTTTATCATAAAACAGTTATAATAAATTTTTTAAACTGTGTAAATTAAGAGTTTCCATAAAATTATTTTAATAATTATTTTACGTCACTTCAATTTGATATTTAATTTTTAGATTATAAACATAATCTCATATTCTCGTAAAACCATTGAAAATAGTCATCACATTTAAACATGAAAGATGATATATTTTATCACAACATATATCAGGCTTTTCGTTTAACTTGCTGACTTTATCGTTGTAAGTTGTGAAATAAAAACGCGTATTAATATTTGTTGTGCGAAGAGGGAGCGATGCCGTGCGCGATAAACGGTGTCCTGTCATATGTTCGATAATCTGGGATCCCGCTACAATTTTATAAGCACTTTCATGAATGTATCTTCGTATCCGCGCATTCCTTTATCGGGGAGGAGCGGAAGCCGTTATCTCCTTGCGGCAGATAAAAACATAGTATTTGATAGACTTTACGAGATTCGTTAGAAAGGGTGTGACCATTTAATAAACGCCGTATCGCCATCGCCGCTTCCCCTTACGTAATCGTCTCCATTAAGTAGAAAAATTACTATTTACTCTATACGTGTTTACATATTACTAGATTACGAGCAAGTATATATACGATACTGCTGAGATCTTAACACATCACTCAATAAGTCCCCGGTCTGACACATATATGGCAACATTGTTGACAGATCCACGTGATAAAAAAAAAAATTGTTTTTCTTAGTTAGATTGAACAAATTTTATTCTCCCTCTCTCTTCCTTTTTTTTTTTTTTTATTTTTCAAAATACCTCTTGGCATCACAGGGTAAGACGCTTTCGTCACAGTAGGGCTCTCTTTCCAAAACATTCCGGAAAATCGTAACGGTCGGAATTCTGTAGTAAATTCGATAGTAAATCCCCCGACTCCTCAGTTGCCGATGAATAGTTGTATGCCAAGACGATTCGACAGAAACGTATTGTGTGCTTTATCGTCGGCGCTCTCTTATGAAGTTCGAAAGAAGAACTGCATTTTGAAAATCGAAGTTTGAGGTATTTTTTCGGGCGAAGAAACAGCGGTGACGAGCGATTCTTCCCCGAGGGATGCCAAAACAGGTATCTGATCCGTTCAGATGCCTCGATCATTAACGGCTCTTCGGCAGGTACACCCGATTCTTAAAGCATTCCAAACTTCATCTGATCCGCCTAGTGCTATATCGGCTCTAAACCGAATATATCACCTAATATAGGTCGTCTGTACTTTGGCATCATTATCTCAAATATATATATGACGTACACGTAAATATTGTAATAAAAATACAACATCTGTATATATGCCATAAATAAATTTATAGGTCCATAAAAACTTTACGGACGGAAAAATTGAGAAAGAAATAAGTTATTTATTACATTTCTGAAGTAAAAGAATGCTTGGAAATAAGGGATTTCAAGTTTTCTCAATTTCTAAAATTTAGCGTTTAAAAATAAAAATTATTCTGAAAGAAAGAGAGAGAAGAAACACATGTATGTGAAGAGAAGAAGAGAATAGAATATATAACTACGAAATAATATAGTATAATCGGAAAAGTGAAATACAAATCAAATACACTGCGGTAGGTAGCTCGTGCACAAAAGAGCGTTTCGTGTTATTGTTATGCGGTGCGGTATGAACGAGGAATGCTTCCAAATAATATCGGGTATCGTTTATCCGCGGATCGGATTCGTGGCACGTAGTATTCGGCGCAATGATTCGATCTTTCGCGTGCGCCAAGAGGCATTCGACGAAGAAAGCGCGTAATTATCCGTGCAATCGTGCAAAGCCAGTTAGTTTCCCACCCTCGATGAGAGGCCCATATCCGTATCGATCCAAGTTGTGGCCAAATACAGAGTATCGCATAAAAGAGCGTGTTCGCGATGATGTCCGCGCTTTTTTTTTTATTAGATTATTTTTTTTTTTTTTATTAGATTATTTTTTTTTTTTTATTAGATTATTTTTTTTTTATTAGATTATTTTTTTTTATTAGATTATTTTTTTTTTTATTAGATTATTTTTTTATTAGATTTATTAGATTTTTTATTAGATATTAGAAAGACGAGAATTCCTACGATCTATTGCGAAACTGGCTTTTGATTTCATAAGAGAATTTTAAATCTTAATCCTAAAAATGTATTTTAAAAATATTAAAAAATTTATTTGAATTTAAATTTGTATTTAAAAATGTAATTTAACAAGTCATTTAAATGAAACACAAGCAAGATACGTGTAAATTTCGAAACAGATTTATGCATAAATTTTAAGTATGGAATATAAATTAAAATTAAACAAATTAAAATACAGATATAAATTAAAATTAAAAAATTAAATGGAGATTAAATAATTAGGCAATAAATGAAAATTAATTGAAAACTATATACAATATATACAACGATAATAAGAGTTCTTTATCGTACCTTCAAAAAAATAAGCGACATTTTTCTTTGAAATTGAAACCGTGTTATAACGAGACCGCGTTACAAAAACGGGGCGGCGAGCAAAGGCTATCGGGGAACGCGAGCGGACCGATTATTATTTTTGCGTAAGCAGAGGGAGAAAAAGAGAGAGCCGCGGCAGGAACGAAGAGCGAGCTGAAAGAGCGAGGTGTACCCAAGGTATTTATTACAGCGCTTTAACTTCTTCGTGTAATTCACTTGCGCGGCATGAAGTAGATTGTAAGTATACACCCTTTCGCCGGGCTGGCAACGACGAGGCTACGAATACGACGGTAGTCGGTCTTATTGAGGCTCACACGCCATTGCTCGTCATTACCGAGCTGTTAAATCACCTTTTTGCACCCATCGGATATTCCCTCGAGCCTTCTCCTCCATTTCGCTTATCCCGCGCTTCAAAACGAGACGCTCGGAAATTATGAAGATTAGTTTTGACGCCTCGTGTATCAGTCATCGTACCAATCTCGCCGATTCGATAATTGATTTGCCCACTTCCTGTCACTTTAAGAAACTTCGGCTATATAATTTTAATTTGTTCTTACCTCCTTATTATTTTCTCTCTCTCTGTCTCTCTCTTGCTTTTCTTGTTTCTGTCTTTCTCTAATTGACTTCTTACTTATCATGTATATTTAAAGTCTAAAATTTTGTAAATTTATTCTACAACTTGGTTTATACATATATGAACTTTAAAAAAGATAAACAATTCATCCATTATAAAAATAAAAAATCTATCCACACATTATCTTATAAAATTAAAAACACAAAATCTGTAAGTGTCTGCTACTTTGTAAAAATCACGCGAATGTAATATCGAAGAAGATATTGGATGGTACACGATATAGTGAACAAGCGGACAATCGAGAAATATGTGAAAGAGAGAGTTCTCTGGAGAGGCAATGAAACAACGAGACAATATATCGTGTAACACTTGAACTCGTTAGAATGGAGGGAGGTTTAAACACTCTTCTTCCGGTTCTTTCTTACAGCGTGAGTGAAACTACACTGACATAGGTTGTAACAGAAATAACATTCCCTTGTATTTTTTTTTTTTTTTTTTTTTTTTTTTTTTTTTTTTTTTTTTTTTTTTTTTTTTTTTTTTTTTAAAGCGCATTGTGTGAGTGGACGATGGCGCGGTTTATACAATACGAGCATTCTGAGAAGTTGGCGCCACATGGAGAGACGCTTTCAAAGGCGCAACATTGACCTTCCTAGTCACTTATGCAATCAGAAAGACTCATCGAACGTAAAATGCGCGGCAACGTTATGGGAATATTTATAAATCGTGCTGTGTAAGAAGCATGCAACGATGATGACTCGGAAATCGATACACTTCGAGATGATGAACGCGTTTGACTTGAACAATATGTTTCATAATGGAAGATTTAATTTTAATTGAAATTTTTTTTTTTTTTTAAATCGAGAAAGTAAACGATTCCAATTCAGAAAAATAAGTGAAGTTAGATCTTTTTCGTTAGATTATTCAGTATATAATTTGATAAATCGTTCGCCTTCTCTCTCGATGACGGAGGCAAGCTCGCGTACAAACACAAACTGACAACGTGTCCGTGGAAAGGAATGCGACTCTTCCCTTAACGGACATTGCCAACGATCCTTTCAACAAATCGAGCAAATCAAAATGACAGAGAACTCGAGTTCGTTTTAGATTAAATGTTCATTCGGTCTATCGCGCGTTTCATCTTTTATTATATCCCCGCCGTTTTTTTTTTTCACGGTTTTGCCGGCTGACGCAAAATCAGCATGTTTATTGTTAAAATTAAGCGAATAAAAAAATATATTTTGGATTTATGTTGAAGAGATTTGGAACTAAATTCAACGGAATTCTAAAAAATATTTGTAAAGTTCTCATTTATATTATGTGCTGAAATGATAACTTTAATTCACGGTGTATTTTATTGTATTGTTGATATATTATTTGACAAGACGCTGAATACAATAAATTTAATACTTTTGTTAATTAAAATACATTAAATAAGAATCAATATAAATAAGATAAATAAATATAAATTAGTAAAAATCAATATAAATATCAAAAATTAATATTAATATTAAATATTGTAATTAAAATTAATAATTAAATTTAATTACAAACAATTGGTTTTATTTAAAAGTTATTATAAAAGTTATTATTATAGTGAAATGTCATTTATTTTAAAGTTACTTATATCTTAGAAATAATACTTACCTGATAATTAATGATTAGAATAACAATTGCAGAAGATTAAACTGCCAGGAATAAAGTTATTTACTGGAAATAAAAAAAAGTGTACAAATTTTAACTTTTGTTCTTTTTAACGTATGATTTTCAATAAATATTTCAAATAAATACTTATACAAATATTTCGAAGAATGAACGAGGATAGTAGCAAAATATATTTGAAGTAAGGCTGAAATATACTTCATCGGATGTGCATTTTCTTCCAAATATACCTGCTCTCTTGTGTCAAGGGTTAACCGGTGCGAAACTTTCGTCGGCGATAATTTCAGGGAACTCTATTTAGGGTAAAGGATCGGACCCTGCAAAGGGTAGTCTCAGCGCGTGATATCCGATATAGCAATTTCGATTTTATAGTACCTCGATCACCGCGTGATCGATAAAATCGTTGATAAAAATAATCTGTTACAGATACGTTACTCAAAATGACGAATCAACGATCTATAATATTTACATGATATTTTTATTGTTTTAAATTTTGATTCTACGATTGCTACGCTGAAGAAAAAAAAAAAAAATTAATTACAATCTTTTTTTAATTAAAATAAATTTTTCAATTAAATATAAATAATCTGATTTCGCGCGATGAAAAACTTTTCTCTCCTCTTCTTGGAAAAACTTAATTTCAGATATTTTCTTCTTTAAGATAACTTTAAAAATTTCTCTTTATTGGGAAACGATTCTCATGTTAGAAGTCTTGCGACGAGGTAGTTCGTACGAACACGCTAATTTTTATGATATTCCATTAAGGCAGCAATTGTATTTCTATAGTACCTTTAAAAGAGCCTCGCATTCTGAATTTCGGCGCCGACGAGAATCGGCGAAGCGCCACGGCGTAACAAACCGAAAAATTCGGCCCCGGTACGGACCCATCATCCGAAATCATGGGTTCTTATTGTTAGTCTAAACCACAGTCCAATTCCAAGCAATCTCTGTCTCATATCATTTGTCTTTTTATCCCTTTCGGTTAATAATGCTACTCCCACCTGTCCGTATATTTTATGAAAGGACATAGGTGAATATCTCCAGGTAAATATCTTCAGATATATGTCTGCCTTCGTCAATTAACCGAAGAAAATCCGATGGAGATAACGTTAATTACGATACTCTAATCTCTAATGGAAAAGTAATGCCGTGGCTAAAAAAAAAAAAAAAAAGAATTGGAAAAAACATGGTAAAAACCCATCTTCGACATTTTTGGAATCGTTTTATCTAATAGATCTTGAAGAGATTATTTAAAAGAGACGAGTAAATTCTTTTTTTATACATGTATGACGATAATACAGAGAAAGAAATATTTTTTTCATCCGAAATGAAGAAGCTGGATTCGAGTAATGTGAGTTAAAAATCTTGCGGTACGTTTCACGAGGAGACACTACGAGTCTTCGAGGAGCGGCGACAGAATCGACGTTAATAAAAAGAATAAAAGGATTATTTTGATTTAACATTAATTAGACCGAAGTAGCAGTTTTTTTTACTGTCGGCGATTGTAATCATAATGGATAAGGTAAAGGCATCACGGGATGTTGAATCGCCGAATTAATCTCATGCCGTTAACTGTCATCTTTTTTTTTCTCGCGCTTATGTGTACCGGCAATTAATAGTCATCTTGTACGTAGAATCTTTAAACTTATCGCCAATTATTCGCGCGATATTTTACGATTATCGCGTTAAAGCAGCCGGTGTAATAGTATTTCCAGTTTTTTTTCCGATCATAAATAGTTTTTGTGAACTTAGTGGTAATGCGTTTTATTTAATAAGTGTGAGAACTTTTTATTGTGTATAAAATAGCGCTCGGCGACATGCAATTACTACGATTTTCGTATCAATAAGTAATCTTAATAAATTTCGATTCGTAAATATATCAATATTACTGTTATTTGTTATTATATAGTTACTGTATAGAACATTACAAATTCTTTGTGACGCATCTTCCATCTATTTTTCTTGTAAATATGTTAATGTTTACAAAATATTCATCATATTGATATTTGTTTCATAAACTCGTGTTTGAAAAATATTGACGATATGTGTCAATTACATATCGCTAGTGTACGTGTGTTTGTGTGTCTCTTGCATCTAATAACACTAGAAATGGGTCTTGAACGGACGGAAACGAGCATGCCCGAGGTCAGAGGCTACATGTTGATAATGACGTCACCTTCTCGAGGACTCGTCAACGTCGATTTCTTTTCTTTATCACATCATTATCGGAGAAAGACTGAGGTCTCCGCTTTCGGAAAATATTTTAATCTATCATCATCAATGCGTGTAGCGATAAGTAAGGCAAGAGTACATTTTAACTAGGCATTAGAATTACTTTTAAAAAAATGTTAAATTTTTAACAAAACTTGTAAGGAATAAAAATTTTTATTTGAAAAGTTTGAAAACTTTAGATAGAAATTAATATATTATGTTTGCCGATTATTTAAGTTGCATTCACAATTTATATGCAGTTCATTCACGATGAATTTCATTTATTCATTCGATAGTTTCTACTATCACGTTAGATGTTGAGTGTGTTAACATATGTTTCAAATATTATACGGTAACTTTAAAAAAAGAGATACAGCAATTATATGTGCTCAGATTCGCGTAAAAACGAATTTTATCATCGTAATTGTATCATTATCTTAGATCATATTTTGAGATTAACTTTGCTCGCAAGCAGAGGATCCTTGCAATTTTATCATTCGTGTTGGAGTGGAGTTATACTTGATAAACGATCATTAATTTAATAAATTATCCGAAAGTTATTGCTCATCCTACAATGAGTCTATAATATGTCATCTTAAATTTGTTTGATTTGATAAAAAAAAAGGAACTTTTTATTAATTATTAGAAATTATTGATATCACAATATTATATATTTATTCTCGTAATTTAAAAAATTCAGAAAAAGGCTGTTGGTTAAGGACCTCGTATAAAAATTATAAATAGTTGACTTGTAACATAAATCTATGCGAAGCTCGTCTCGAAGGCGCCGCTGTCAGATATAAAACTAATTATATGCATTTCGCGATAAGGATTGCGCGACAGGCTTCAAGAATCGGAGATTAATAAAGTATGCTCGAATAAGTTTAACGGTGACACGATATCGTGAGAGAGTGAAATACGCTCGAAATACATATACATATATCTAATAATTTAATGAAACTAAAAGCATTTAATTTTAACCATTTAATTACGAAAAAATATAACATCACTCAATGAAAATGAACATACATACTGATAAGAATTATCAATTCTTTACATTCAAATAATGGTATAATTATAAATTAATGTTTGTATTTATTTTTTAATTACTTATTTTATATTTAATTACGCTATCTTTTATATCAACTAGTTTTTGATTAATAATGGAAAGAAGCATATACCTGGTAGAAAGAAATTGAAAGAAACTTATTGTTAGTAAAAAATAGAAATGGAAAATTCTTCTCGAAAACTATGTATGTGTCTATATAACTTTAGTTTTACTTCAATCAAATTTTAGTTAATTTTATATACAAATGTATTAATAATATTGATGCAAGAAGGTGTTGACTTAGGTTCTATCAATTCTTTAGCATTGTCATCGGTCATAAAAAAGATTAGATAACACCGATAAGATGGACCTATGTAAGCGAACTATATTCATGAAGATATTATTAAAAGCAATATCGAAGAATGCCAAGCGGTGTAAACTATACGTATGAGATTGCGCCAGTTGCATTCACAGAAACGATAATTAATTATAGTATCGGTATACGCCGCCGTATATCTTTCGGGTCGGGATGTAACGTTGCAAATTCGCACTTTTTTTGTCTTTTTCTCTCTTTCTTTCTCTCTCTCTCTCTCTCTCTCTCTCTCTCTCTCTCGTGTCGAATGTCATTAGGCGTCACAATATTGCCTCCATAAATAGCATGATTTATGCGTGTCATTCGAAAGATGCTGTGCTTCCACCGTCGCGGAATGTATGATTCATGTTATCATCGTTAATACTGGGTGTGCCGTCGTAAAAACGTGCGAGCTACATATTCGTTTGATATTTCGATCGTAAAAATAATCCAATAATTTCCAGAAAACCTCGCCTTCCTTTCTAAAATCTTTTCATTATTTTGTCTTATATTTTGTTATAAAAAAAAAAATCTGAAAATTCTTCTACATCTATATCTATTGAGAAAGGAACCTTGTTCTGCATATGTGCACACGCCCGCATCCGTGCGTGCATATATGCAAATGCGAAAGTGCATTTATTGAGCTGCGGCGAGAAGGCTGACAAGCAAGCGATGTACGAGTTAGGTGGCCAAAGAAATTTCGTCCCGATGAAAAATCGTGGCAGTGTCATGAGAAATTGCGTATTAAAAATTAAATTAGATGACAATTGCTAAATTGTCTTGGAAATTGGAATTGGATGAATTATCTTGTTCACTAATAATAGTGTTTTTAACTGAATTTCTGCGATTTTGTCGATATTATTGTTCGCAATTAAAATTTATCTTTTACATTAGCTTTTCGCACCTATGTTTGACGACTAATGATTTCAATTCTTCGAGACGCGGCGAAAGTTTGCCACGTCGTTCGTTACATCCATTTGGTTTCGTACACGTTGTACAGGCTCACGCAGGCAGAACGAGGAGACTTCTTCCCTCCTTCCCTTCGAAGGAAGGAGACGGCGAAATAGCGGGAGAAGAAGAGAATAAGGACGAGCTCATCAGGCGTATCGTAAAAGGTGGGTAAGCACCGGCCGGAACATTCATGCTCTAGTGAAATTAAATACTAGCGAGAAAGTACGATGCGAACCGCCTCGCGGCTATTTAAACCGTTCGAAGGCGACTATATTTGTCGGCGAATTCTTCTCTCCAACAGCATAAATCTTGCGCGAGACATCACGCGACCATGTGTCTACGCCTCTTGTACGATGTGCGATATCCTATCGCGGAATCATTCTTAAAAGATAGACAACGAGACTGAAAACATAGTTTACTGGAGCCAAGCGAAATATTTGTAGAATCTACGACTTTAGATTAATGTGACTTTAATATATGTGATTTTTCTATTGTCTGATCTCAAAATATCTCTAAAAATAATTAGAAATTCCGATTTTGCAATGCGTTTCTCAAAAAAATATATTACATATATTATCATCATTAATATATATATTTTTATATATTTGGCTCTTAATTGCCCGAATAATTTAAATTGTTTAAAAACATATCTTCTGATATTTTGTTGAATGTTGAAGTTAAAACTCGAACATTGTTTGAAAAGTTGAAATGTATATCATAAATTAATCTGGCTTGATACGAGGAATTTTTTACAATGAACGAAGACGATTGATGATAGCGAGATACGATGGTGAAAAATTGAACGATTACGTAATTGAAGGTTTGGCCGCCGCGCGAGTCAGACGATTCCCCCTTTTTTTCGACAAAGCGAGTTATTTACTACTACATATTGGGTAAATGATGGCTCATCGATTGACGCAAAAACCAGAGATATATGTAAATAATCGTCTAGCGCGAAAAAAAATCGATAGTTGCGAAGATCGCAATCTTAATCGCGAGAATCAATTAAAATCTCTTGACATATCTCGTTTTTGTATAGAAAATTGACTATACTTGGATAATTACAAAGATGCACTATCTTTATTATTTATTTCTTCGCTAAAATGAAGTTGATGCTAGCTCTTTCTGAGTATCTTAATATTTCTCTACGTTATTTCATTAATACGATTTGTGTGTTTTTATGATTCTACATCATTTTTGAACCGCTAGAAATCATATACATCCGATTAAACTTAAAACGTAATTAATGATTTATACAAGTTGTCAAACTGTTGGAGGAAAACCAAAACATTAGCCAGAACTTTCTCTACACCGTTTGATAAAACGTACCTTTGATCTTTTCTTATTAACCTTCAATTTCAATATCAGATATCGTTATGACCAATCGAAGAGGAATGTATAAAAACAATTATATAGATACGCTTGGAATTAGATTGATTAAATATTTGTGATTGAAAATAGATGCCCAGACGAAAAATTAATCGAACGGAAACTAAAATACTTAAAAAATAATTTTCCCTTAACAACTTAGAGTTGTACTTAATCTAATGATATATATTTAGGTATGTCAAAGAAATGCATGGGTTTTTTTAACAATAGAAAAATTTTCCCTGTCTAATTAACATGAGATAGATATTCAAAAAGATCGAAAACAACGTCAATAGAAGAAACTCATGCCGCTCGCTCGAAACTAATTGCTACGCCAATGTCGTTACTAGTATATTATACCAGTTCGACTCTTCAAATTTTTCTACATACGAATACGAACGCCATGGGAATTCCATTGAATGGCAAGAGAAGTCTATTTCCATCAATAGAAATCCAGCTCCGATGTTTCAATAGAAAGCTTTCTCGTCGATAGATTTCTAATTTTATTTTATTCTTGCAGAATAGTTTTTAAAATAATCGATTAATGTTGATGTTAAATATATTTATTTAGCATTTAATATGATTAATTGATTCTAAGCTTTATCTAATCTATTATTGTATACAAATATTTATATATTGATAATCGCAGCATTAGCAAGTGTAATTTCTTTTTCTATCAGATTTAATTTATTTCTATCTAAAATTTGTTTTTTTTTTTCTATTCTTTTTTTCTAAAATAATGTAAAAATATAAAATTAAATAGTTAAAAATATAATAAACAGATATGTGCTTTCCATTTTTTGCATTTATTTTATATTACTTTTTATATTACACTAATTACAGAACAAGCAATCATAAATGTCAAATATCGGCACTCACATTCACGTGGCCATTTAAAGATTAAATATGCGATCTTTTTGCTAACATACTTGCACAAATAGACAAATATTAAACTATACTTGTTAATACTTATGTTTAAACTAAGTTAAATTGTCACATATTGAATCATATTAAGCTATTATTACATTGAAATTTTCTCTTAAATAAGTTTTATTAAGAGAGACGTGTAATAAAAAAATGTAATTACATATGTGCTTGCGAGTCTGACTTATTTCAGAGAACCTCATGCACTAACGGCGATTACTATCGTCCCGATCATGACGGCGATCGTCTCGCGCAATACGATGCGCTCGCACCGTGTCGTTTGTCATACCCTAAGTTATACGCACGACACATCCGGTCGCGAAGTCGCAACCGACCCCGTGGTCCCGTAACAAACGCGCGTATCGTCGCGTACGCATTGTGTAGTAAAAACGTAGTACGCGTAAACGAGGCGAAACTCCACACGCAGGTTCCATGCACCAAGGACATGCTAGCTCTTACGTGGCTCTGCTCCCACTCTAAACTTCTCCTTCAACTCTTCCTCTTTTATTCCTGCTCGTCTCACAATTGATCGCGAAAGCGACCCTTTTTTTGCTTTTCTATGTACACATACATATATATAGAAGAATTTTTTTTTAATTCGGCGAATAACAAAAATTTAGGATTACAAATTTTAACAAGATTTAATTGACATGTCAATGTATAAAGATGACTCGTAAACATTGCCATTCTTCTCGTCGGATTTATTGAATATTTTACTAATATTTTCTCGATAAGGATATCAAATATATAATAATTTTTGAATTATAATCGATTGAAAACAATAGATTTTAGATTTGATTTTAAGCGAAATATTTCATATTGAGCAATAATGTCGCGAGAAAAAGACAACATTACAATTTACAATTAATTAATAAATAGATTTTATTAAAAAAAAAATAAATTTTAAATTTGCTTAAAATGGATATTGACAAAGATTATATTTTTTAAACATAATTATAACTGTCTCTTTACTTTTATTTATGAAAATTGCAAATACATTCAAATATATTGCTTAGGAGCTTCTGTACAGTAACTTGAAGAGCAAGGAATTTTGTTTTTATTAAGCAAATTTCAAAATACCATTTCTGATTGCAACGTTATTTAATTTGATACCGTTATCTAACTATATAGATCCAAACTTTCTTCGCATTCATTAAGAAAATAACTTTTTAATGAAAAACATTACGACTTATATAATGACGGCATATTGTATAATATCTTGTTTTATGAAGCGATTTTATTCGTGTTTTGGAAAACAGTTTTGTCATTTAGAAATCTGTATCTCAAGAGATCTCTGTCCTTGATTATTCTGGTTCTCACGATAAAGCGACGACAACGAGAAGCTCGCCAAGAGCTGGGTCCGGCTCAGAGAGGCTCATTGGCGAAGAGCAACGTGGAGGAGCTCCAATGTCTCGAAATGAACGAATGAAAGCGAATGGGACCGAGGTTGACCGAGCTGCTGCGTTCGTTCAGTGTCGAGTCGCGATATTCAAACGGACCCCAAGGCCGGCAGAATCGAGCGAGAGAGTACTAAAAAATACGATATTTAACTTTCTCACGAAGAAAACGTGCGGAATATTTCTGTTACGCTCGAAATTATGTATGAAGCGCAAAAACTAATCGTAAATTGATTATGAGAAAGTAATTTTGCAAACATAACACATATAAATGACAAATGAGCAAGCTTTTACGTAGATGTTGTGGGAGATATGAATTTGTTTAGAATTTTTAAAACATTTTTGTAATATTTAAGATAATTTCTTATAGCGTAATATCTTGCCCTTTTTGAATTTTTGGTAAGCGTATAAAAAAATATACGATTAAAAGATAATATAAAATCTATAAGTTATATATTTAAAAGCCAGTTTGAATTGCTGGATTTATTGCCATCATTGTGGCAATAACACACGTACATTTATTTCCTATTTTTCTTTTTATTTCGTCTCATATTAATTCTTTCTAGGCTTTCTCATTTTTTATTGCAGTTCTATTATATTATCTTTATTTCAATCTCATTATTTTATAAAGAATATATACTCTTTCTACGTCCTATTATTTGTGTGTTTTTTAGAGAAATATATATATATATATATATATATATATATATATATATATACATACATATCCCGAGAACAAAATAAGCGATTAACTACACTTCGAATACGAAAGCTAAATGCAATAATTAATCCTTTTTTTTAAAGAGTCCATGATTGAAATTAGATACCAAAAATTAGTACATTTGTACAGGAATATCACATAGAAACGAGTACATTCTTGACATGTATAATCGAGGTCTTTAGATGTCAAATGAGCTGGCCAGTTTTGCACGATACAAGAAATCGCCATCTGTGTCGCTGCACAGTCATTCGGCGACTGAACGACTAAAGCTTAAACCGGCGCCACGACCGCTCAGTGAGCGGCGCTCACGCTCACGCCTCGGTGGGGGACAGTTACGTTTCACGTGACACGTTGGCGCCGCGCCGGTGGGGGAAACCGACAGCAGTCACGTGATCAGCTGGCGCCGAGCGGTGGGAGAAGGACCGGCCGCGAGACGGCCGTACGATCAGGCTCGCCGGCATTCTGACCTGATAAGTCGCCAGTGTCGGATCGTGAGTAAGTGGAGAGGGATCCTCGCGCACCTCGCACCTCGTAGGACATTTAAATCCGACCGCAGGTAGACGGACCGACGATCTGAGCCCGACTCTCCGAAAAAAAGGAAACCGCTTTTGTTCGCGCGTCGCATCGTCACATTTCTTCCCGTCTTTCCCCTGCGCCGATCAAAGCTCTCCTCTCTCACTCTCTCTCTCTCTCTCTATCTCCTCGTGATTTCCCCGAGAAAATAAACGAA
Source organism: Cataglyphis albicans (assembly GCA_038406275.1). Classification (NCBI taxonomy): domain Eukaryota; kingdom Metazoa; phylum Arthropoda; class Insecta; order Hymenoptera; family Formicidae; genus Cataglyphis; species Cataglyphis albicans. Next base: position 412,493 of record JBCAUJ010000089.1, on the reverse strand, counting down.
CTAGTCGCCCGTGAACTCGACAATCACGAATCGCGCGACGATTAAGTGGCACCGGCCGAAAAACCTTTGACGAAACGCTTATTTATTAGGATCCTCGAAACGTCTCGCGACGCGTTATTTATTATCCGGTTTTGTGCTTCGATTCGCGGAATATATCGTGCGTGTGAAGAACAAATATCGAAGAAAAGGAAGAGAACGAAGAGTATAAACGCAAAATTCACGCCGATTAAGAAACAGAGTGAAGGAAGATACTTTTTCGGAAAGGCGAAGAAAATGTGCGAGTAAGAAAGTAAAGTGAGAAACTCTGATCGAACGAACAAACGAAACGTTCGAGTCGCCTATCGCCAGTCGCCGTCGTGCACGCATACGCATGTACCGTTGCACACGCACGTTATAATACGTGCGTACGTCGTCGTCATCGTTGTCGGTTCGCGATTCATCGCGAGGTGAGTGATCAGCAGCCGAGTCTCTGCCTCGTTCGCTGTGAAAAAGTGTTGAGTGTGTCTCCTCTTTCTCTTTTTTTTTTTTTTTCCTCTTTCTCTCCTCTCGCACTGGAAATTTATACGATCTCGAGGAGATCTTCGAAGAGAGAGCGAGCACGTGAACAGAATACATTCCGGGCGTGTTCTGAGGAACGTGGTGAGAAAATCGATCGACGCGACTCCCTCTCTCGTGAACGATCGCTATGGATCTTCTGTGCTGCGAGACGACCGAGACCGAACGCCGAGCTTACGCGGATCCGGCTCTGCTCGGAGACGACCGGGTTCTGCAGAATCTCCTGCAGACCGAGGAGCGCTACGCGCCCAGCAGCTCCTACTTCGAGTGCGTACAGAGGGACATCTCGCCGCTCATGCGCAAGATCGTCGCCGAATGGATGTTAGAGGTAAGCGATTGTTTCCGCTCCACGTGTAAATATACGTATATATAATATCGCGATCGCACTTGGCGACCAGTCATCGGATCGCGCGATCGAATCAGATTATTCCGCGAAATGTGGACTGTCACTTGACACTTGCTAAATAAATAAAAAAATCGACGAGATATAAAGATTGATTAATTTTCACTCTACCTAATTTAATTCTCCATTTCTTTTTTTTTAATTGTACTATTTGAGATAATAAACAATGATAATTCTTAATTATGATATAATTATATAAGTGCTCTATCTTGGAAAGATAACACTTTAACTGACTATTCTTCAACTGTCTTCATCTCCCTGTCTTTTTAAAGATAGAATCTGCAAAACGCCAGTAAGACAATTGAATCACGATTAAAATTAATTCGACGTTAAAGAAATCGAACCAAGACAAAATGATTATATATTTTGACAAATGCCGATTGCAAACGAAAGAATTACGGCGGTCTAAAAATAAAATTTACACGACCTATGGTCTGACAGACTGACGTCTGTTTTCTTTTCTATATAGACAAGAGATTAATTATTCTTCTCCTTTTTTATTACACAATAAAATTTTTGTTTTAATAAGTAGAAATGAGAAGAATTATCTCTAATAATATACACACGCACACATGTCTACCAGAAAAAAGAATTCATAACAAAGTTAAAGATCTCGATCGAATGTTGTGATTGTCGTCCAGGAATCTTATTCTTCGACATGACCGCGATAATGTTAATTTATTATTCGTCGATTTAAAAACGTAGCAAAAAGATAACACGACTAGTCGGCGCTGTTAAAGAACAAATTGAATTGATTTAGATTCAAATATATATAACCCGGGGACGGATGAAGGTCAGGTTTGCGAGACGTGAATTTCGATTCTCTCGGATCGCGATGGAGATGTCTTTCTTTTTGTAATCTACAAATGAAATGTTTATCTTTTATATTACGCGAAATGATAAATTTACAAGTAAGAATTTTGAATTCTGAATTTTCTAAATTAATAATCATAGAACCTGTCAATCGCTGGATTTTATGTCGACAGGACGCTTTGTGATGTTTATATTTAGAATTAATGTATATATAGATGCACACACACACACACACACAGACATTTGTGGCATAAATCTCGTTATATATAGATATCTTGTATTTAAATATACGTAACATAGATATACTCTTATTTTTTCACTTCTTTTCGCGTGCGAATGATTGTTTAAATTTCAATTCTCAAATTAATTATTTTTCAAGGATTATAAAATAAAACGGTATCTTTTGAAGTTTTTGTTTCGAATAAGATAGCTGGGAGTTAATCAAAAAAATCGATCTTTGCGGCTGAATGCGGTTGTCGAATGTTTCGGCAGCGATCGAGAACCTGTTGCGCTTCTTTTGTCACGAAAGAATTGTGATCTGGGATCAAGTTCGTATTCTTGCGAAACACTTTGTCGGTGCATAACGAAGCATAGTAGAGACGTTACTTACATTGTTGCGCTCTCGATCAATCTGTCAAATATTCTTGAAAACGTAATAAAAAATTAATTCACTTTTAAATTTAAACTCTCGATATCGATATGCAAAGAATGAAGAATTTTTGGATGTTAATTGTTTAAGATGTCAGGAATTAAAAATACAAGTATATTGTAAATTGAGATTTCTCAACGATTTTGTCGGGATTTTTATTTGTTTCTAATCAATGTCAAATGAGATTGACATTGTTCTTGTTCGAAGATGTAACACTTGATTTTAATACACGTGTATTATCCTATGTACGAATTCAATTTCTTCGGCGATCACGTAACATTTTTGACATTTTGCTGTCATTGAACAAGAAATTCGGGCCGTCGTCGATAAAATCCTCCTCCGTCCTCTTTTAACTTACGTCACCGTTTCCGAAGCTGCCGATAAGGGAATTGTATTCGTCGCGATTGACATCATCCACAGTACATATTCTCGATTAAAGAGCAAAATCGGCAGCCGATCGATCAAGTATCGCTACGTGCTATCGCGCGTTTATCGAATTTCTCATCTAATGAGGGCGATTTAAAGACCGACTTGCATAACACGTAGTTATTAAACGACAAAGGTATTTAATACTCGGTATTTTATATTCGTAAGAGTGTAAGATATATTTTTGTTTATTTTATTCTCAATTTTTCTTTTGCGATAACAATATTGCAATCCACAGTTATCGCACAT
>JBCAUJ010000089.1:382947-404119 GCA_038406275.1 Cataglyphis albicans | reverse complement strand
TATAACAAACATGTAGTGTTTGTTTTACGATTCGTCCAAACGATATTAGCTTTCCCTTTGTTATCTCGATCGATCAATCGTTTCTTTATTAATACCATGAAACTTTTATGGGAGAAATTCGGGACACGTGTACAGCGATAGTGGAATTTGTTGCCCAGATTCAAGCACGGAATTCACACAGTTTCAATTTTTTATTCAGACTATTCTGGAGCAGCAAAAACACAATATTTAGATTTCTTTAATTCCATTTTGCGGGATTTAAGAAAGAGAAAGAGGAGAAGAGAGACAGAACCTATTGTTTGTTTTCACGATCATTGATCCATTCATCCGTATATACTCAGTGTGCGTAAAAAGGACAGTTGATTGTTTGATTATAATATACCTGATTCTTGAGTTTTTCATAAACTTGCACATTTCTTATAAGATTTGCAAGCGAATTATAAATTGATAATCACAAAGTTGATAAATTTTTGGCTCCGAAATGAAAACATATACGAACTAGATATAAACGCATAACTATTCAACTATTTGCGAAAAGTTAATCTGAAAATCTAAGTTCGTAAGAATGACATTCAATTTTTTTTTTTTTTTTAGATTTTTTTAGATCTTTGTAAAAGATATAAAAAAAAAGAACCTATTAATAAAGATTGTTTTATGGTCCAGGAGTTAAAATAAAGAGGCAATTGTTTTGTAGGCTATAAAAAATTATTCTTCATAGTTTTTTTTCGACATCTCTAACGAAGAGGTCTTCAAGAAAATTCGAGAAGTTATTTTATCCTTCAAAAAAGTGGACTGGTGGTCTCAAACCGGTCTCGGAGCGTTCGAAGGCGCAAATTTTTATTAAATGCACATCTCTCTTGATCGTAATATCTCTCTCTTTGTTTCTACAATAATCCTCAAGTGAGCTACATCATCGTAGCGAAAGAGTTAACTGCGTCCGAAGTAAAGATGTTACGAATCGTTTCGTTGGATCGTTAGACGAGCCGTACGGCTTGTCCAGGAGTTCAATTTTCGATGCTTCGAGATAGTCTCGATCGACGGTGACGTGGCTTCACGTGGATTATTTTGGGCCATGCCAGGCGGTCTTCGGCTATAATGGGATAGCGATCATTTCCCTTCTCTCTCTCTCTCTCTCTCTCTCTTTTTCTCTTTCGTCCGTTCTCTGACGTCGCGCGGCTTTTTTGCGACCTCGAAAGTTAAATACCTTCCGTGCGTCCGTCTCGTACATTTTCGCAAAGGTATTCACGCGTGTGATCGAACACGGTCGTCAAATTGTTATTGCCATCCGCCAGACAGACGGACCAATTAATCGTGCATTGATACTCTTTCATTGAAATAACTGTTTAAATACAATCTGCGGTTTTCTTGGCAATTGTTAATTGTATTGATGATGACAAAACTGCTGGTGACATTTTTTATGCGCCGATATAATATCAAAAAGGTTAAAAAAACAGTTTTTAGACTTGCGTGAGTGGATTCTGAACAGAATGAAGAAAGGCGTTGAGTCAAGTTTTAAAAATATGCATAGAATTTATTACACAAGTTGATACAATAAATAAAGTAGTGATAAATGCAATAAATAATAAAGTGAAATAATAAATACGTGTGTTCATTCAAGAAAAGTTTTTCGACTTAATTATTATTATCGTGTCACGCAACACAGGATTATCCTATTGATCGCTCCATGGATTTATTCCGATCGAGCACTTCCCAATGAGACGTGAGAATTACATCAGCGTTTGCTCCTCCGTTTTACGAGAGTACAAGGATATCTTGTTTAAGCGCTCCTATTGGTCGGAGAACTGCCAGATAACTCGTCATCGTACTAGTGTCAGTAGCGTATCTACCAACACGATCCCGATCCCGATCATTATTTCTATGAATCATCGACGTCATTTTTGTTAACCATCCTGTTTCTAGTCGTAAAAAATTGTGAGCGATATTGGCGTATCATGCAACGTTTTGCTTCTGAAGAATCCTCGACAAAAGAAATAGTATAGTAATATTGACCTTGTAACATAAATTGTATATACTTCTAAAAGAGAAGAGAAAAAAATTTTTCATTATAATGAAAGCAACAAGATGTTGCTCATCTTTTCGTTGATGGATAGTTTTAAATACGTAATATTGAGATACACAAATCTTTTTTTATGCGCTTATAATTTTTTTTTTTTTTTTTTTTTTTTAGATTATAGATGTGCGTATAAAAATTATCAATCTTTTAATTAGAAAATTTTCGCGATTTTTAGGAATGATATTTTATTTAGTAAGGTATAATCTCAATTACGTTTACGCTTCGTATATTGCAATTTGCATTGCTGCATTCTTGCCGCGACAAAGCGACTTTTTTTGCAGAAATTATAATATACCGCGGCTTGTGCGGGTTACCATGCACGACGTGAAACTCAAGATGATTATCACAGCGAATATCGGGTATCTCACTACGCAGATTCTAGCCGTCGTCGCGCAAATGTCATTTAACGCATGTAGCATCAATGAAATTACATTTAATTCGTTTGACAATAATTAACCTTTTTTTTTTTCTTAAATTCAAAATTTTCTCAAATTCTTAAAGAAGTGGCTTCTAAGCCACTGTCGCACCTGGGTCCTCCCAGAGAAAGAATCCTTGAATGGGAGACATGTGGCGACACTTCTGAGTCATTCTGTACAAGTTGCTGGAAAACGTCATAGGAAAACAATGAATTTTCTCGTCTGCTGCTCGAAAAAAAATTCCATTCACTCGTTCACGCCCTTGTCGGAAGGACCGATACATGTCTCGTTTGCAATGTTGGCGTTTTCTCCGTAAATTAGGTAGTTCCTGCAAGTTGTACAAACAGACTGGATCCACCGACACGCTGTTGTCCACGTGAAGAGAATAGGCTTCGTGAATTTAAATGCTCGTCATCCGACCAATACATGATAGTCTGTGTGTATCTTCTGTATATATATATATATATATATATATGTGCGTGCGTGTGCGTGTGCGTGTGTGTATACACGGCAACGAATTTTGTCTCTCTTGAGAAATTTAGAGAGGGAGCGCAACGACTCTCTGTGCTCCCGGACAAACACGCGATAGCCTGAGCAAGCCTAAATAGATAACAGCTGATACGGGAAACGGTTATTTAATTTTCAGTGACTTTCTCTCTCTCTCTCTCTTATTTCGGGCGCACAGCTTGTCGTCATTCGTATATGCGAACGCTCGATCTCTCAAGGTTACGCGAAATTTTTGTCTCGTCTACAACTAACTTTTAAATTTTCTTCAATCTTCTCAAAATAAATCCTTGTTACGTTAAACTGGTTAAAGTATATTACACGTTTGTTGCGATAAACTATAAACAAGAAAGTATAAGAGTATACAATTTCAACAAAAATAAACTTTCACTATCCTACACTTTTTTTTGCAAATATTTATTTTATTAAGAAAAATAAAAATAACTATGCATGTAATTATAAAACAAATAATACTTTAATTAGTATTAGCTATATTACAAATTTCTAATATTTTATTTATCATAATAAAATATAAATCTTCTAACATTCATATACATATATGTAACACACGCCAAGATATATTTAAAAAAAAACTAAAAGAATTCAATCTTTTGCATCGCAATTTTTTTTCATTTGTAAAAAGTGATATAATCAAATTTGTTAAATTAAACATAAGGAAAAGAAATGATTGCGTGATTTACAAAGTTATATTCGTCTGTCGCGTGCGATTGCGGTTGAATTGTTAACAAGATGTTAAAGGGAGTGGAACGATGTTTCTCGAATACAGAATGCAGGGCTGCAGGTGAGAATAAGAGGGAGCGTAAAACAGTTGACGGAATAATTGCTGTTTTTTTTTTTTTTTTTTTTTTTTTTGTGTCTGTGTTTTTTTGGGGGCAATTCAGCGGAGCCCTAAACCCCGCGGAAATACTGCCGACGTTTCACGCTTAATGCTTTTCGAATCGTGCAACATGTGAAAAAAAGTGACTAATCATCGATAAATAAACAGGAAGGTGCTAGGTAAGGGTGTGACGCACCTGCATCACGGTACTGTGCACACGCGGTCAAAACACTCTGTCGGAATGAATAAATTTCCATCGAATCCACAGGTATAGAGAATTCGAAAACGCACGCTTGTCCATTCTGTCACGATTAAGAATTTTCAATACGGCTCCATGCGATTAAAAAGCATAGCAATTTCTGCATAATCAATAATAATTGCATGAATAATCTGTGATTAATGTCTTATCCGTTCATCAAATTTGCATTACACGATCGTATTTGTAAATCTTCGAGTTTATATCTCAGATAGTTAAAAATTGTATGATCAATAGGAGGCAAATGACAATAATAACAAAATTTTCGTGAAATTAGAAATTTTGTTGAAAAAAAAAGGAGGAAAAATAGAATAAATATCAGATGTGAGGCTGAAGTAACGCATTGGGATTATCCTTTAACAGTTCTTTCCTAGTTTGTTTAGTGGAATTTTTGCAAGTTTGTAAGACTAACGATAAATATTTTTTCACTTTATACTGTCAATAATATCAATACATATAAAAAAAAAAAAAAACACAACTATTAAATATTAGAGATAGCGAGAGAAATGCTTCTGCGATACAAAAGCGAGCCTCACATTTTCGATTGCGCAAAGAGTGGAAAGTCAGCTGGACGTTGAAATCACATACCGACGTATCGCATACAATGCGATATTAGAGATCTAGCGTTACACATATGTGTGGCACACATATATGTAAATATCGCGTACGGGGATTCGTGTTCCGAGGCCGGGTGGACGGCGATGTGTGTCCACCGCGGATATTGAAAAGAGGAGTGGTGGGGAGGGGAGAGGGAGGGGGGGGGGGAAGCAGGTGAGGGCCAGGTGCGTGCCGCGGAGTTCTAGTTCTTTCGAGGGGTGCACCGGGCCCGTGCCCGACGCGACGCCCCGCAGCAGCTGCATCTGCGCCGTGCGAAGAACTGGTGAATATGCACCCCTTGCCTCTAAACGACGAGACCTTTTCTGTTTTCCTCTCTCTTCCTCTTTCCCTCCCTCCCTCCCTCCCACCCCGCGAAGTCAGGAAACCCCCGTGAAAGAAGTGGCGGGGTTCGTTTCTCCCGTTCGAGACCGTCTCCGCCACTTATAACGGGCGCGCAACACGTGCGAATTTGTATGCGCGCATCGCGCCGCTCGGAAGTGCACGCGTACGGCCAGGGGGCGAGCAGAGAGAGAGAGAGGGAGGGAGGGAGGGAGGGAGGACACCTTGGTGCAGCTGGTGCCTTTGACCCCTTCCTCTTTCCGAACTTTTGTTGAGAGAGAGGTATAATCCCCCTCCCCTTCTCCGCTCCTTTCATATCACGCGAACTCCTAAGAAACGCATGTCTCTTGAGTAGAAATGCTTATGATATTCTTGACGATATCGATACTCGAATGTCACCTTCTAAATTCTTAAATTTCAACACTTTCTGGAATTAATGTTTTAACCTTGCTATTAGATTGAAAGGAGATAGTAACGCTTCGAATTTTTCCAATAACGACGTTGATAATATCTAAATGATAATCTCGGTATGCTTTTATAATACAATATTAATTATATTAAAATTCTTAATTTTTGAATTAGCGACAGATAATTTTTTTATTATTATTATCTGATATTGCGTAGTATTAATTTTTTTAATTAAAAATAATAATAAGTAAAAATGTAGCATATCGATATTTGTGCTATTGTCGAATAAATATAAAAAGATTTAGTTCATCTTTTTAAAATTTCAAAATTACGCAAAATTACGAATTTTACAAAATTCTTTGTGTTAGATTTTGTGGATTGTGATTTTTAACTTATTACATTCGACTGAAAAATATTTCAATGATTTAAAGTGAACAGTAAAACATCTAATTCTATTTTAATTTTGAAAATCTTTAAACTTTATATATATATATATATATATATATGTATAACGATATTTCTAAATTTCTAATTTATATTTTATCAAAATTTATTGAGTAACATTTATAACATAAAACTTGTATAGTATTTGTGTTAGATAAGCTAAGAATTGCATGAGGGGTTTAATTTATGCCTTTATCTGCATCTGCACATGCCATCATTATCGGAAACGATCTTATCATCGCGTATATTGCGATAAGCGCGATTAATAAGAAGACGAGCAAATAAATGCTGGGCCACCGTTACCTATCTTTGTTTCGGTCTTGCACGATGATCTCGCGAAAAAAAAAAAGAATTACGCATGTGCATCTGCCGTAACGATTAGACGCAACAGACGATCGACGAATTTATTTGCTTTGATGCTCGGCTTTGTCTTGCGCAGGCGGAATGTCAAAAACCAGCGCAGCGCGACGGCTGCCGTCTTGTTTTTCACGCAACATTTTGCTAGATCGAAAACTCAGGGGTCCCAGGAACAGCTACACCGGGTTGCATAGCTGCCCACCTGCCCCTAATTAAGCGAGCACGTGACTTAAGTGCACTCGCGTCTCGCCGCGGTTATCAGCCTATGCTAAGAAACGCTATAATATCATGAATATTATTAAAAAATAAAATATAAATATATATTTAAAAAAATATAAAATAGTTAAAAATTTAATTGATATAGAAAAAATAATATATTAGAATGTAGAAAAAAAAATATATTATTTATTCAATATAAATTATATGTTTAGAAAATTATATTAAATTCCAAAATTTCTTTCTTTTTGTGAAAATAACATCGAAAATTATTGCAATGGAGAGATATATCGTCTTAAAATGTTGTTGCCACATGTTACCGTAACCTGTTGCGTCCGTAGCATGTGCACCTTGTAGCCCTTAATTCATCAAATAACCCTTTCTCGACATGTCCTACCTTAAGATGGACGAACGACAGGTGTGCGGCTTTTTCCGCAGAATTATACTTTTATTTTGTATGAAATTAGGACAGACGGTAATGAAATATTTTGTATATATGAATATTTTCTATATGTGAATTGTATGTTCTCTTTGAGTAATACTCCAATTTTTACGATTGGGAGCTATGTAAAGAAATAAAATCTAATTAACAAATTTTGCCAATTAACATTATTGCCAATCTATTACAATGAATCTTTAATTCTGATAGACTACAAAATTTCCAATGTTATAGAAGAAATTTCATTTGAAGCTTCTAGAATAAAATTATTATTTTTTTTTAGTTTTTTATATCCTTATTATCTAAAAAGAGAGAGAGAGAGAGAGAGGATATAATTAATATATTTGCAATAGCGATGTTGCATTAGAATAACCATCACTAAACAGCGGAATACGTGATAACAATAATGTCGCGAATCATGCATCAAGTTCACTCGATAAAAGCGTATAAAAGCTGTACTTAAGAGAAGCTTAATTAAGCATCTACCTTTATTATCGTTATTTTTATACTGCAAAACATACATTTTGCAAGACCCCCGATCAATTGCATTTTTAGTTCGATGCTGAGCGACAGGTGCATCTCGCGCGCTCTGTGTTCTTCCTGAATTTTTTTTTTTGACGAACCTCGTGAACAGAAAAGACTCATCTTTCCGGGCTGCGAACAGCTCCGTTTTTTTTCCGCGACGCGGAGGAAATGTGGTCTTTTGTCCTCGCAAATTGGCGATTTGACCTCGGCTACTTTTCGTAAGACGAATACAACATTTAGTCGATATTCCAAAGATACGTTTTTTCCTTCAACAATTTATTATCGATATTTTTGCATCTTGTAATGTTTTGTATGCATGTTTTTTTTACATTATTGGAGAATTTCTTTGAAATCTATACATTACAATAAATATATATAACTATTATCTTATAATATATATAATATATTAATTAAATATTTAAAAAATTATATAATTGAGTATTATATATTAAGTCGATTTTTCTCAATTCTTTTTCCCATGTTTATTAAAAAAAATTTTTAGATCCCTGATAGTATAATTTTTGCGCTAAATATTAATATCGAATAAAAATTGACTTCAAATTCGAGCTATCATCAATGCCGAAAGAAATCATCATAGTGCTGACATACCAGATACACAGCGAATTATCTCTCTTAACGACGTAGTTGCGATGTCGTGAGAACGTTCCGCAGACGGTTATGCAAAGTAGTGTGAAACGCCAATGCCAGACAACACAAGAGTCGCGCACATGAAACCCTTCGGTGAAATAGCACGATGAAATAATGCTCGAGCTCGTCTCTTGATCGAGTGGAAGATAAATCTTGATACAGTTGACATGGATTATTTTATACCGGCGTACTGAACTTGAAGTATCGATTACGATGCTCGATAACGGGAGGTATCTATTATTTTACTCCCTTCTTATTATTTATTGAGTGGAAGGGGAGGGAGGGAGAGGAGGACTTAGGAAAAAAAAAAAAAATTAATCGCACATAGGAAGCTTTCTAACGAACGTCTAAAGAATACCTCGCCAAATTTTTACACGATAATAGCAATGATTTTTAGCTAGACTAGAGAGCTGGCCTTGCGAGAAGCGATGCTTAAAACGGCCTCGAGCCGGTCACCGCCCCCGCCTATGATGCCCTCACGGAGAAACTATGTATGTCTAATGCCCGCACGCAGACAAAGTATCGTCGTCATAACGATGCGACACAATAGATCGAGTGAGTGTCAAATTTGAGAGGAGAGTACGTGTACGTGCACGTGTTCAATTCTACGAAAAGCTATCCGATACGCGAAATTATCTCGTATCTTAGGGAGATTGGCCATGTGTGCGAAGAGAAAAGCGCAGAAATGTATAAAAAATAATAGAAATATAATTTATACCTAATTTCACCCTTCAATTAAGGCCTATTCCATTAGCGACGTTTATCGTCATCATTATAACAGCAGATTTAGCGAGTAAGAACTTGAATATTTCTTGTCGTAGAATGTTTCTTCATATCTCTCATTGCGTAAAATTTTATTGATGTACTATACCTCGACGTGTAGATGGGATAAGACGTAATTACAATGTGCTTTTATTTTGATACCTTCTAATTCAAAGAATAAACGCACAGCTGTGGAATGTTGCTCGATTGCAGACATTCGAGGACGAGCAACTCACTGTGAGCTGACTTTCTAACTTTGCAAGCTAATAATAGTCCGTTTCATTTTTTTTCATCATTTCTAAATATGGATGCAATATGAATATCGCGATGTAATAGACAATATCTTTTCTTTAATCCGCAATATTAACTCCTAATTCACGATAATGCCAATCGATCGCATGCGCTTATAACTAACATTTCCGATATAAACAATCAATGGAACGGCAAAATAATGTAGAATGATATATATATATATATATAAGAATAATAATAATAGTTATTATATAATAGAAGAGAATACTCATGGATCCCATGGATACATCGAAATATTCGTTTCCTCTCGCTGAATCTGCGTAAATATTGGCCGAGTCGAGGCCACGCGATATGTCACGAGTGGCCTTTCTAACTTTTAAACCAACAGACGGTCGATTCTTTCGTTGTCGCGCTGGCCTCGAATGCGGATGTGACGTATCGGTAGCATAACCAAATCCCACCATGTGTGCGATGCGAAAAAGTCGGAATGAACGTTCGACAAGCTCGCGATTGTCCTGGAATTTTACCGAGCTTTTTCAGTAGCATCCAACTTTGGACATTATATGTCACTTAAAAAAAATGAAATTAAATATACTAAGACGTGTTTTTAAAGAAGATGTTTCTTTATCTTTTTTAAGCGCATTTTTAAGATTAAAAAAAAGATTTTAAGATGTCAATATGTCCTTAACGATATGCTAGTTAAAATCTCTTTAGGAAAAAAATCACTTTATTTTTCTCTTCAAAGAAGATTACGCATGAATTTAATCATTTAGATCGTTTAAATGAATTTTATTTTTTGTTATAACGACAATCTCGCCCACTCATAGTTTGTTATAAGTTATAACGGTACCTCGCTGTATTTCATCGTGAAGCAAGCATATTTGGATCGTTTTTAATTTCGTTGTGCTGAGACAAATTTTTTGTGGCTCTGAGATCCGCTATGCGGGTACCCGTACTCCAGGTACATATATATGTCCGTATCGATATTTTCCCGGAAAGCTTTTGGCGGACCTTAATTAAGCATGTTTGTGAGTCATATTATTAAGCGACTGTCACGGAACAAATGGAGATTTGTGATGACATCGTAAATCATATTTGACGTCAAGCAACGCGGCCAGTATGTCATCGTTCATCAAGAATAAATCTATGTTCCTTCCGGTAATATGTAATTTCCGGTAATTTATTTATTTTTTTTTTTTTATCGTAATATAGTGCGTGTCTTACTCTTGTAAAAAAATAATGATATCAATTTTTTAAAATCTTGTACAATTATTTTACATAGTGTTATACACATACGCATACATATACATATAAATAATTTGATCTCTTTTATAATAACCGCGTAATAAAAATATTTCTATATAAATGAATATAGAAAATATGAATATAGAAATGAATATAGAAAATATCTATCGAAGATATACCGTTCTAAGAACTTACACGCAGTCCCCCCCCTTTGAATGGAGAGTCAGTAGTCACATCCGGCGCTACGTCAGACACGCTGAAGGCAAATCGAAATCGATGCCCGTGCCTTTCAAAAGTGACGATTTATCACCGGTACAAGAACACTATTTTAATCGCTCATTTGCTTTCTTATCGAGCAAGAATTTTTTATTTTATAATATTTATTCATCTTTTTGATAATGAAAAAAAGTAAAATTTTTTTTGCAAAAATTTACAATTATTAACAACAGGAAATAAAACTTGATACTCGCAATTTTATTACGCAGATATGTATTAATCTATATATCGGTGACTTTATGTTTCTATGAAAAATTAAAAAACGAATAACAATCAAACAGGTTATTGAATAATAGAAAGGAAAGCTTCGTACGGTCATAATATAACAGTCATAATTTAGAATCTGAAATCTAAACCATGCTAGATCCTAAAAACCTGAATTGAGCTATCTACAGGTGGACATACCTGATTCACACACAAACTTTTTTTTTTTATTGCTTCGCACGATTTAGTATTCGGTTCCTGGATTAATTGCGAATTTAAATCGTCAGCTTATAACTTCTGTGAAAATTAAAATCCCGTCGGTCGCAGGAGAAATAAAAGAAGATGAAACCCGGCCATAGAGTAGTGTTCCGGTCCCGGTCGAAGCGAGAAAAGGAAGACGAGGTTTCTTATGTGCGAAAAAGGACCGGGGTATGCTCCGGTAACCGGAGCAGATGTGTCCCGCAAAAGGCGGTTCCTAGAAGTACCTCGAGAAGAGCCGGCTTCATTGGCGTAGCCGACGTCAATTAAATCGAATCTCCCCGGGTCTTTTAAGGGGATCCGTAGAGGATCCCGCCTCTTTCTCTCTCGCGACAGGAACAAACGTTGAAATTTCGACTATCGTCCTCCATAATCAGCTTTGTGTCGGCGGCAACCACTGACTTGCGATTAACCGCGAGATTAACGCATGATTAGGTTAAAGGCTACTTAAACAAAGCTAGCGTTAAGATTACATCTTATGTAATGGGTTAAATTATATATAAAACATTTGAGTAAATTTGCTATAAGATATAGTCGATTTTTCTTTTCTGATATTAAGTGATCTCACATTTTATATTCTTTTGCCCCCCTATTTGCATATATTTAAATTCTTTTATATGTCACAATATATAATCTTTTTTTATATTCAAATTATTAATGGATATATTGTTTGATTTATTCTTTCCATCAACAGAAGTCTACCTTATCTATTTATCTACCTATTATTATTTTTTTTTTTTTTTTGATTTTTGGTAAAGTCACCGCAGGTAGAAATATATCGCTTGCCTTTTGCCTAATCGCAACAAGTCTAAGCCGAGCCACGCCAATGGCGGACGAGGAATGCATGGACGGTGATTCTGGTTTTTGTTGCCAGTTATGCCGAGCCGAGAGGGAGAGGCCTTTGTACTTTATTTTTGGCCAGAATGGTAAACACCTTGCTCACAGGCGCCGCCCTTCGATCCTGCGCCGTCCTGTCATCTTCTTCTTTCCTTTCGATTTCTCTTCTAGCTTACTTCTCCTTCAATGTAACCACCTGTGAGATTCCGCGCTAATAGAATTTCTCGTAGATAGTAATAGATTTCGGAATCGCGCGTAATTGCATTTTTTTGCCAACAAACTGCTACAAGTGCGACGTTATGTCATTTATCTTTCTTTTTCTTTCATATTGGTAATTTTTAATTTTCTGAAAATACATTTAGAATATTCAAGTGTCTCGAAAACGAGAAATTGTATTGAATTATTTATAGAATGCATATAAATTTAAAATGATAAATTTAATATTTATTACATGGAATGTGCATCGTAAATTGATATTACCAATGCCAGAGATAACTTTGCGCAAACGATATGCAAAAGATAGTAATATCATCTAAAGGATTCAGAATGGGGAAAACCCATAATTTCACTCTATTAAATTAATACGCAAAGAAATGACGGCAGTTACTTAATTACAATTTCGATGTTAAAATATTCATTATATAATTCTTTGACTCTCATGTTGAAATATAATACATAATTATGCCCCTTTGCGGCCAGAAGTGCGCTTCGCCTCGTATCGATCCCTTATTGCGAATCGATAGACTCGCAGATAAATCGAAGGCCTCGGCTTCTCGGAATCGACCAGGTAGCGCGGCGCCGACACAGCGGAGGCATTACCTCCTGAATCTTTTCCTACTCCCGTTTGATCCATTGTTCTCGTGTCCCCGTTTGCCTAGCGTACACTTCAGTCATATTTTCGATTAACTGATATTAATCTTTTGCTCAAATTATGTTTAAGTAAATTAAAAGGATTATAATTTAAATATGTAAATTTTTACACACGCAGCTATTTAATTTTACACGGAAGGGTTAAAGGAAGCGTCATTCTCTTGACTTGGAAGATTATAAAATGATTTTCCCGCGTTCCTCATTTCTCCATCCCTTTCTCTATCCCTTTCTCTCCTCAATATATGCGCCGACCACCTGTCGCGGCGATTTCAACCACCCACAAACCAAAACCAGCATCTGGGCGTCCTAACTAAATGAAAAAAAGAAAAGAGGATACATCATCGACACGACGGACACTCACGTGTACGCGCGGTAATTACGATTAATGATCATAATTACGCGTTTTCGTCCGCGCTAGCCATTATCACGACACACTATCTCTTTTCTCCGTGTCATAATATTCGGCGTACCTAACATTGAAAAAAAAAAAAAAAAAAGAGTCACATGTGTTCATCGGGATTATCTTTCTCACGCTCAGGAAAACGGGGTGCTCAAGGTGCGCGATTCAAACCGTGCGAACACGATCGCTCGAGCGCGCATGAATGAAATGCATAAATGAACCGCGCTCTCCCCTTATCGATCGTTTGATAGTTATTGACCTAGCCGCCGATACCAGTTTGTAGCGAGAATCGAGAACGACTATAAATTGTAGACCGGAAATGCAAGTATAAATACCGTGGAAATTTTTCATACCCTTGTACTTTGGCTATAACATAAGCTCTGAAATATCATCACAGCACGTGTTTGGAATATATATTTTTTTTATATAACATCCAGAATTATATATAATGGAATTATATAAGTATTATTAAAGCATTAGATTTTAAGGCATTATTATTAAAGCATTAAAAAGGTTGGAAATAATTAAACAAATCACATTTGTTATTATTATATAAAAAAAATCTAATTTATAATAAAAAAGACATTTATAATTTCAAAAGACAATATAATTTATTTAAAAAATTGATTTTAGCTGAAATTGCGTATTAAATATTTTTGAGTGTGTAAATATCCTTGTAATTGAAATAATATTGAAAATAGGAAATTAATATTGAATATATGATTTCTACTAAGCATCATGATTGATTAATAAAACGGAAAGTTGAATATTTATAGACTTGAACGAGATATTAATGAATTTATTGTTCTCGATTTGCAACCATTCAAGCATTATCCGCTGCGAGGCTTCTGGTTTCATTAACTTTGTTCAATTCCGATTGTCGCTGTATCTCGAACGCGTAATAAATGGCCCACTGCTTCATTATTCCTCGCTGCGTAATATTCCGTCGCGTCGTTGCCGGTGCACGTCAATATAATATGAATCGACCTTTATCGCGTACGCGCGATTAAATTGCGCGTATTGCACTACGCATGCAGGCTTGCGTGCTTCGCGTGAATTTTACCCGCACTCGGACGTTTCCAAGCGTGTACACGCGTTTTAATAAAGTTAATCTTCCGATGCATTATTCAATCCTCAATTTATTTGAAAGCAACGTATAATGTACTACTAACAAAATAATGAATGATACATGAATGAAAATAATCTGGGTAATCATTTTTAGAGTTAATTTTGAAATAAAAATGTTATAAAATACAAAACTAGAAATTAACTAGAAATTAACTATTAATTAAATTATATATATATATTTGAGCGGAATTTTGCTTATTTGCAAAATATGTATCGAAGTCATTTAGATTGCCAAAGTGCATCGGAAGGTGTTGCATAGGAAAAGTGAAAGCATCATAACATCTGCTTTTCCATGTCACAGCATGCTTCAACACCTTTTTGCTCCCTATTGCTTTTACTCCTACATCCCTTTTTCCATTTGATCCAATAATAATGGAACATCAAGGCACACTGATATTGATTTAATAGAGTGGAAACTTTCTTTTAGATTATTTACTTGAACGAATTATCATCGATTATTACACATATAGATAATAATTTCGTTATACAAGATTCTAAATTTTTGTTGTTGTTAAAATACAAATATTAATTTGTTATCCATAAATTTTAAATGAATAAGGAAAGAGAGAGAGAGAGAGAACTGTCTTTTGTAATTTTTGATAATTAATATATTAAATATATTATGTTGTAAAAATATATCATGTTCATTATCATCCGTGACATTTAATGCGCATAATGTAATGCGCATAATATAACGTCGTAATGTAGTTTAATGTAATGTAGAAATTAAATGGGTGATGTATCATAGAGGGTGAACACGGTGAACGTACTCTTTATCATTAAAGCGACGCGACGCGAGGCACGCTTATCGTCGCCCCGATCGTCGATTCAACAAACTATCCCTGAAGTAGATCGTTGTCCCCCTCGTGAATCATTACGTGTCATTACGTTACGTACGCGCACATCGTAGCGTGCGTACACGCGCCGTCGGTGCACTCTCGTAGACTCTCCGCATTCTGACGAGCGATGACAGGTCGCGCGGAACATTTCGCATATACATATACCTGTCAGACAAATCAAACGCAGCCGTATAGTATGTATTTCACATCAGAAATATTTACATAAATTCATGTCTCATGAATTATTGATTTTATTAGTATACAGCTTTTTCAAATTTTATGATTTACATAATAATCGTATTTTTTTAATTAGATAAATAATATAACTAACATTGATACGAAATATATATACACATATATTATATCTCTCAAATCAAAAGAGCAATATAATAAAATATAAAAGTGTAATCAAGATAATGGTATAAGAGAATAACGGTACCAAATGAATTTACCTATATAATAGATAGTAGCAGTAGTTAAAATTAATCAAGTTGTTTCATCAAAAAAGGAAAAATTATAACGGTAAATGAAAGTAGGACACTTTTTATGATGATCCGTTCTGCCTAGTAGAATATAGTGTTATATATCACCGCGCTGTCATTAGACATTGTCGCTCTCCTATTCTTCGGTGTGTACGAGCCTTTGTTTCATTCACCGGTTTCTCGAGGTCCGACATACAAGAGATGTGTAGAGACGAGAGAGAGAGACGAGAGACTAGAGGGAATGGCGAGCGTACGTACGTACGCACGCACGCACGCACGCACGCAAGCACTCGAGCGCGGAACCCCTTCAAGGATGAGAATAAGCCGGAGGAGAAGAGGGACGACTCCCTCGGTTTATCTTCCCTCGAGCGCACATCCTCTTTCATTTTGCGAGAACTTCAATTTGACTCGCGCACGATTACTACGACGACGAACAAGTTGCTTTCTTTCCTTTCCCCTCGCGACTTGTTTCGCGGCTATAGTTTTAAGTATTTTGTATTTGATTAAATTTTGTTATTTTTTTTTTTTAATTTTATTCAAGAATCCTATTTTAATTACCCAATTCGTTATGAAGGAGAGAGTAGTCACTTTATAATTATGATAACTTTATAATTATTATTTTGAAGCTTATTTTAAGATGATTTATAATTTGTAAGAATATTCTATTTAATTTCTATTTATTTTAATTTTGTGTGCAAGATACGGAAAAATTTGGGGAATTACACATATATTTACAAGATACATATCAAAATATAGATATATCAGAAAAACACACGTTACATCAAATATTAATATCTAGAATTCTGTGAGTTAGATCATAAATTAGAGATAATTTAAAATCGGAACGAAAAACTACATGAAATATTCGTTGTACGGTTTCGAACGCTGCGTACCATGACTAATATTATTAACACAGATACTTTTTAAAATCATACTCTGCATGTAACAATTTCCGTTTGCAGTAAAAGTTGTAGTTGCTCCATATCTGATATATTATTTCATATTATAATATATATTATAGAAACATATAGTGTGTATTATTCGTCCAAGACTCTGTGAAACATGCTTTCACACTTGAAACGAAACCACGTTGCTCGATTTCGTCACAGCTGAGCGATGAGAAGCCTCGCCGAATTCAATGGACTTTTAATCAAGACGAAGGACACGTAGTACTCGTCGCGCGTAACTCCCGCCGTGTAATTTCACGGTCGAAAGAGAACGGGGGTATACTACGACATACTCTAGAGAACGGACGTAGTAACCTCGCCGGAGAAAGGGCAAACCTCTCTCCGTCTTTCTCTCTCCTATTCCCGCATTCCTCTCTCTCTCGCTTTCTCTCTCTCTCTTTCTCATGTTCAACACTTGGAACGAAGAGAGATCAAGGCTGCGATTTTTGATGACGTTGTTGCCGCGCGTGATTTGTTGTCGCACCTGCGTAATGAAAAACGCGTATTTCCGCGTTTTTAAAGGGAAGCACTCGGATCGCGCGTTTCCCATTAATCTACGATGAAAGAGAGATTGTTCTCTTCATTTTTTTTTTCAGTAGAAATGAAAAATGATTCTAATGGTTCTTTGTTGACTCTTATGAAGCTATATCTTGAAATCTATACAAAGTATTTTACGAGTAATGTTGATGTCATGGTCATTTTATTAATGTGTCATTGCACGCGTGTCATTGTAAAAATACAATAACCCCTTTTTTCGATGCTGAGAGAAAAATTATGCTAACCAGAATCTGTTAAATTATTATTAATGCGATGAATGTTATTTTTTCCTTTCTGTATCTCAGAACGAGTCTTAGTTAATCGCGAAGTTAATCAAACAGCTGTCCCAATTTGTTGCAGAGGTGGGAGCAGCTGGTTGTCTCCAAGCTAAAATGGGAATTGTCCGCGGTAACACCCGGCGATTTCTTGATGCACATCCTCAATAGATTGCCAATGCCACGCACTTGGGATACCGTGATGGTCCGGAGGCATGCGCAGACCTTTATCGCTCTCAGCGCTCGAGGTAAGAATTAGTTAATTAATAAGAAATTGAGGAATTAATAATTAAAATCGATAGATTCCATGCGATTTTTATTATCTACTCGTCATTATTATTGCTAACAAGTATTATTGACAAAAGAAAATGTTCGTATTATGATTTTCCTTCGCCGATGCGTTTATTTCGAATTCGGGTAACCTTTGGTTTTTTTTTGAATATAGAGGCGTATGTATGTGTCGTAATCGTGTCACGCACATATGTGTGGTAAACAACCTAAGCCGTACATCGTTAACATACGCATTAATGAATATACCGCCACGATGCATCGTAGAACGTACATCGACAGCGGAAACTGTCACGCAACTGTCAATCGCCCGAACGTCTCTTTTCTTTGCTTTCTTTCTTTTGTTTTGTTAAATAGGTCATGCATATATATATATATATATATAGACGAGACTGTACCATGCGCGGTTCAAAACGCGCTTTTAAAAGGAATAATCCGTTCATTATGTACTAGTACTACATATTTTCCATGCATTATCACATTTGCACTCATTAGCACTCATAGTTCGAAAGAGATGAGGAAAACATTAAAAAAAAAAAAAAAAAAAAAAAAAAAGTACATTTTTTTTCACACGATGATATACATTATTTATTAATTTTAATTGAAATTGAAATGTCACAGATAAATATTGTACTGAAATGTCACAGATAAATATTGTAATTACGCAAAAAGATATATATCCATTTTTCATCTCTCTTTCTCTTTTTCTCTCATTTTAAAATTTTCCGAAAAATTCAAAAGCCACGTCTAATTATGACAAATGTTAAAAATATTTGGTATCTCGATTCTCTAGACTCGATATCGTGCGCCGCTTAAGAAAGCTTTAAATGTCCATTTAAATGCCCGGTCACGTTAGGTATAAACGACTTCGGTTTCTTTGGAATGCATGGAATTTCGCCCCGTTTTCCAGTATCTTCTCCATGCGCAAGTGAAGAGTAAATACAACTCTAATAATATAATATATAATAATGCTATAATTTGCAATTCATCTATAACTTTACAATCTACAACTATTTCTTCTCACGAATAAAAATGAGTTTGTGTTGAAATATTTTCTAAAAATAGATTTTTTTTTTTTCAAATTATCTTTAAAAGTGTAAAAAATTAAATAAGGATTATCACTGATCTAAGATACTATATAGGATAATGAGAGAGAGAGAGAGAGAAAGAGAGATAAATAGATAAGATAATGTAATAGCCTCATCTCTTTATATAAAAAGAGATTTATTTTTCAAAAATTATCATAAGTAGACCTCTCAACGTGACTCATATACACGTATCATGAAAACAGAGAGAAAATAAGCTGGGGAAGTACGCGACAAGATAGGCAGACTAAGATAGCGCGAGGCTAAAAAGGATCGCGCGAGAACGAGTTACGTTTAAATGCCTAGATATGTCTCCGCGGTCGCAGCACGTTGGCATAACTTGCGTGTCTTTCCTTCCTTTTCCTCTTACAATGCAATTACTCTTCTTCATTTTGTCCTTCCTCTTTCCTCTCGACGATTTTTCGTCCCAAAGTCCGCATCAGTCAGTCGCTTGTTATTATAATCGCGATGACAAAAAGAACGGAAAGGACTTTCGTCCTTCGTCTTAGTATGGTCTTATTGGACCGGTTTCGACAGAAAGTAAGAGAGAAAGACAGAGGAGAGCAGACATGGATCGTTTCTCACGGACCAAACTAGGTTGTGTCGCGCTCTTGGACGGCGCTTCGCGCGTTTTTTTTTTCGGAGTCAGCACGAGAATAGCGAATTTTTCGCCAGATCAACAAAGTAAATAGTCGAGGAAATATACCCGAAGGACAACAGATTGCATATTAATATCAATCAGAATTGAGCCATGCTCGAAATGGCATTTATATATGCGTGAATCAAAAATCTCTCTTGTATCTTCGAAACCAGAACAGAGATATTTAAGAGTTCTATTTCCGTTGACTCATTCTATAAACTCTAGATTATACTTCTATTTCCACACGATCCTTCTTAAATGTTGCGCGATATTTATAGAGGTTTCGGTTAAATGAATCAGTTAACGCGAAGATCAATTGTTATAAAAATTCGTACTGCTCTCTTTCGTACGATCGCTGCTTTTATCCATATATAAGCGATGTAAACGCGGAATAATTATTATTTACGCGGAGATGGGAGGGAATTTTTTGTTATAGAACGGAACGGGAAGTGATGCGCGACGCGAGCTTTGATTATGCAAGCTGAAAAAACTCTCAGACAGGATTGAATTTCGGTACGCGCAAGTACTCTGGTGCACAAGCGCGATAATTTCGTCTGATGTTCACATTCCACGGCTATCTACGCGCCTTACCTCCCGTACTCTCGTCGTCTGTATTCTCCCTTAAACTGGTTTTACGTTATATCACGGTATATCTATACGCTGTGCACGCTCTTAATTCCGCCGGTTAATAACCGAGGCATTTCCTCTCTTTCTCTCTCTTTCTCTCTTTTAGCGATTTAACCGCTGAGCGGCTTCAGAGCGTAACGCGAACACGAGTGCACTGTTCGCATTTTTATTAAAGTGTTTTATTAGTCTAATGCTCTTTTCATATAAGAAGCTTTATTCAATGTAAATCATCGTACGTCTCGTGATATATAAACATTTTTTTCCAATCCTATCGAATGTAATTGAACTTCGTTCTTCGTATGTACGCTTTCAACAACGTTCCGAGAAATTTCCCTCTTGATTTTAAGTACAGCTATTCTTTAGTGACTCGATAGAAATTAAATTTAAATTTCGAATACGTTAATTACTTTTGAAACAATGACAGGATAAAGTATTACTGATCATCATTGTTCATCAACAAAGTTTGCCTGCCTTTTTTTTTTTCTCTCCAATCTTCGTGCCTCTGAGTATTCCGAGTCTGAGAAATTGATGTAGGTGTAATTCTGGTGTAATTCTCGACTTGCAGCTATGACTTCACGAGCGTTAGAAAAAATAGGCAATGGTATTGTAATATACACATACGTCAAAATGAAAATCATAGTATTGTTAAAACAATGATTGAAATGCGTCACGATCCAGGCGAGTAGATTTAACGTCCGACATTCTGCATCCTGGAGCCTTGGAGAAATGGGTTGTCCCGGTTTACGGGTTGCAATCGTTACGCTAGAATCTTTTTGAGGAAACGACGGAAATGACGTTTCGCGGGACGAAGGATCACCACGTGCTCGATTTCCGCCCGTTGCCGCCTGCCATAAATCTATCGCAATTTCGGCTTGTATCCGGAAATGTCTAGAAAATATTCTTTCCTTTGGCGGAACATTGTTTACTAACCCTCGCAGCGTGTGGCGCGCTAAATGACAAAGGATGTTTAAAGAGAAATAAACGCGCGTGAAGAGAGGTCGTCCTTAAGGAAAACGTATAGCCCGAATCGTAAATCGATAAATAATTGAGAGAGGATACGTAATATCGCTCTCTCTAATATCACTTGTTTCAATTAATTTAAAAAGAATTACAACATTGCGCATATAAATGATACAATGCGCTTCTAACATTTTTTTTT
>JBCAUJ010000089.1:309251-343680 GCA_038406275.1 Cataglyphis albicans | reverse complement strand
GTAACAACTATATATATACCTATATATATATATATATATATATATATATATATATATATATATATAAAATACATAGATGAATGATTTCTGTATCAACAGAGGACCGATTGGCGTTATTAAAGTAATTGGAGGCGATACTTTATCTGGAGACGAACTAGTCAGAAGATATTTGTCTGATTCTCGAGTAGACCAGGCAACTGCCTTATTATTGTCGATGAACTGGGATACACAGTCACACATATGCATGCAATCGCTCAATCAAATCTTAAATTATTTATTCAAGTTACCATTAACAATGGAACGAGAAGGTAAAATAAAATTTTATTATTTCTATGATCTATTAGTAAACTATAAATGGCTAAAAAAATGCAATCTTATTAATTTGAAACAGGTTTGATACAAAATGCTCTCGGTAGTTTTCATGTGCCTATTAAACCGATAAGTCAGACTGTTGAAGAGGAATATGGAGATGAAGTAAGAGATTTAACAAGACGATTCTTCTACCATTTATTAAGGTGATGTTATATAATACGATATTAGAATTTTGATATTAAAATTTATTCTAACGACCATAAATTCTATAGATATAGGATGTTTGAAAAAGCCTTCAGACTAGCTATTGATTTAAATGATCATGATCTTTTTATGGACATACATTTCTATGCTGTGATTCTAAATGATATAGAACTGGCAACTGCAGCCAAAGAGAAAGCTGAGAAGATTCTGAGTAGATCAAATAGCTGCAATGATTCACGTAAGAATTGCATAAAAAATATTTTAAAAGGAATGTAATAAAATATACATCTACAATTTTTTATAGATTCAACATGTTCGAGAGCATCATGTTCTATATGCTCTGATTCAAGCAATGAGAAAGGTGAAGAAGAAGAGGAGGAAGAAGAAGAAGAAGAGGAAGAGGAGGAAGAAACATATAGTGAAGAAAGCGAAGATTCTCGGAAAGAAGAACGAGCCAATCTAAAACAATCGAAAAGGCGCCATTATAGAAAAGCCTCCAGTCAAATCCCACCCTTACCAGTTGTCCATCCTCATCATGATATCAAGAATGCATTCACTACATCCTATAACAATATTCCATCCATTAATAAGACTGACTATCCTCGAATACCTTCACTCCTGGATACTTCTAACAGTATTTTAACTTCGTTTAATCACTCTTCGCATATTTCGAATCCATTTTTAGCATCGACCTCTTTCAACAAATCATACAATGTTCAATCGAACTTCACACCAATTAACACGACAAATATCATCAACAGTTCTCTGGCGTTTAATAATGCATCGGACGATTTAATGACTACATCATTCGGTAGTGTTTCTCTCACCGAATCAGAAGTAATAATCGATGATCAATCTGGTAACAATTTTGACACTAGATCATATGACAAATCGTTACTTAATGAAATACCATATTCCTTCAATAGTTCCATTGCAATGACAACTTGTGCACAGGAGGATAGCTTTATCTCAACTCCCTTCAACAAACCGGTCTATGAATCTGAAGACATTGAATCTAATTATTTGGCAAGCTCGTTAAATGCCATTGACAGTAACATTATGTCAACGTCGTTCAGTACTCGAATCACAAACGCTCCCGTTTTGCATAGTAACTCCTTAAATGTAACAACGACGAATAATAACTCTGAAACAACTTCTTCCATATTACAAAGCGTAAAATCATCGAAGATAACTGATAAATTACTAACCAGAATTTTCACTGACACCGATCGTTTGTCTCAAATTCAATCGACACCTCTTTCAGACAATATTTGCAACAATCTGATGTCTACCTCGTTTAATTATCCCGAAGGTAATGCAGCTTCTGAAAATAGTGGAATTATGTTTCCTAATAGATTTAACAGCAACGATCAAGGTATTAAGTTACAACAATTTGAAACAATAGAAGAAAAAGAAATGGGCATCGATATTCCACCGCCGCCTTCTTTGACAAGTTCTCTCGCTAATTATCTTCATGGTCTACCCAGAAAAAATTATCCTTTATCCAAAAGTGCTCCAGGTTTATCGGACATCACGGACGAATCGATTCACAAGTTTTCCTCGAGCAAAGCGACTTATGTACCGTCGCGCATTTTACAAAAACCAAATTCCACGTCGTCTAACGTATCTCAAAGCCAAAAAACCTCGTCCCCCTCTTTTAAAACTTATAGGTACAATTACGACCTAGATTATGTACCATTTCATAGCGCTCGTGATGACACAGACTTGCAGTATTCACAAACAATTGATAAACAAAGTTTTCCTACTCAAAACTTTCATCCTAGTTATAGCGCGCAACATAGATTATTCGAAAATAGATATTCATCGAGATCTTTCCAAAATATTAATGTAAATAAAGAAACTAGAATATTTTCCAACATACCACGTCTGCCTGTGATTAATACATCTACTGCCAATCCGACAATCGGCACAAGTTCGCCATTCACCGACGCGCCAGTAAGTTCCAATGAAAAGCCAAAAGTGAAGTTCTCGGATACTGTTACTCACATATTAGTACCTGGCGCAGTAAGTATAATTTTCAACAAAGATATATTTTGTATCTCTAAAATAATGTCTAATATGTATCATTTTTTATATATATATACATGTATATGCATTTGTGTAGATTCAAGGACATAGGCAGAAACGACCTGCTACACAAGTACATGTAACGGATCCTAAACGTGAACTAGCTGAAAGTCTTCCACTCTGTCTGGGTAATGAAGATTATCTTAAAGATTTTCAACCATTATCTAGTAAGTGTTTTACATAATATGTTTCATATTTATAAATGTTAAGAAATAATTTGTATAGAACATGACGTTATCATTCTTTGTTTTTGATACTTTGCAGAAGACGATATAGACGATAAAGTAAAAGAAACTCTCAAATCTGATGACAGTACAAAAATTAAAGTTGTGCATTTTGGTTTATTGTAAATCTACAAGTAGAGTAAGAGAATTTATTAGAATTAATTTAATACTTGTTGCGAAAATAGTTGTATTTGCATATACCATTTTATGTATATATGTATTGTTATGATAAAACAGTGACAGAAACAAGATAGAAGTTGTCAGTCGGATTAAGTCACAGAAAATAGCACTCTCTCAATTCATATTTAAAACCTGAAATCCCCCTTCTTTCACAAATTTTCTTTGTTGAAAATATTTGTTGTTACATATTGTGACATATGCATATACATATTTTATATTATACATTATCAAAGAGCTAAGAATCTAGTATATACAAGATTAGAAGATCCATATATAGATAATATACTTTCTCAGACAGATATATACATTTCATTTTCAATTTGATTCAAAATTTTAAGCAATTTGGAACAAAAAGAAAACATTTCTTCTTTTCAAAAGCAATATACATTGCAACATTATTATTTTAAATTTTTATATCAGTTTGTTTTTTACAAAATACTTGTCTCTCCTTTAAGCTATAGAAAAAGAGAATTATGCAATATTAATCTTTTATACCTTAATTTTATCATATTATTATTTTATTATATTTGTACTTTTATGTTTATTATGTTTATTGTATTTATTGCTCATATTTAAAAAATTTTTTAAATTTGTATAAATATATCTCAAGAAATAGAATAGAGTTATTTTTTCTACTAATTTTGTTAAGTTTTAATTAAGTTTTTGCTGTTATAAAAATTTATATGTACTGAAAAAAAAAGTATTCTTGTAATAGAAAATTAATAATATTCTTACAATGGAAAATATTTTTATATATTAATATATATACATACAAGAGCATTGTATTTGCATTTAGATGTTATATCAATTGCGATAATTTATAGTTAAGCTTTGTTCTTCATTGTATCTAAAGTAGACTTCAAATCAAGTAATTCTTTGTCTGGTACATATCGCTTCCGCTCTAACACAGGATCATAAGTATCTACATTAAGAGTAACGCCTTGTGGAAGGGATGCTTCTAATGCTCTGATTAATATGGAACATTTAATACCAGATACCTCTGATAATTGTGTATGCCTTTCATAAATTTTAATATCGTATTCAGATATGACTGCCGTTGTTCCAGTTTTATATTTCTGAATCTTCAATTCCTGAGGTGGTAATGCCCAACTGAAGAAATATGTTAGAAAAATTGAAAAAACAACATTTAAATAAATTAATGAAAACTTACCTGTTGTCTACATCAATTTGCATCATATCTGCTAATTTATTCATGAATGTTTGATAACATTCGAGCACCGAATAGTCGTATCCTTTAATTTGTATATTTATCATAGGTAAAAGTGGAAATTTTGACTTTCCTGTCTATAAAAAAATATAATACAATATATATATATATTTCAAATATTTTTAGGATCCAAAAGTCTAACCTCTAGATAATTAGGTTCGTACAAGCTTCCGGTATAAAATTTTGCCGATAAGGTTTTCCTTATGAACGAATGTTGCTTACTCGATATAATCTGTAATAAAAGTAATAATCAAACACAATATTGTGACACATGAATAGTTGCATTTGCATATAGATTATTTTCTTCAGTATGAAAATTAAATAATTAAATTAGTACGGATACAATATACCTGTTTGATCAAATTTAAAGCCATTTTCCGTGATAAGAAACAATAACAAAATTGATCTTCAGAAAACTTTTAATTCAAAAATCTAATTGTCAAGAATAATCATTTCAACTTTTGTAGAACTATATAAATTTTCTCTCATCTTCGATCAGCTGATTGCTTGCGCCTCTTGTTCCTAAACTGACTGTAATATATGTGTCGTTTCATAGAAATTCTATCCTAAATAAGTTAACCTAGAGTTTGCCAAATTTCTATGTGTAAAATTTATTTTACCGCGGTATAGGAGATTATTTTATAATCTTAATTGATAAAAAGTATTCTTTGAAATAATTACATCATATTATGAAAAGAGGACTCTATTAAATTATATATATATAGCATGCTGAAAAAACTCTGATACCTGCTACCTGACAATCTTGTGTTAATAATATTTTACAACAAATGTTAATCTTGATATTATTTAGCTTGCTAAGAAAATCATGGACATTGAAACGGAAAATGTAATAAATCTAGTATTTCCAGAATGTATTCCAGGTAGATTCCATTATTCTTATATATACTTGAAAATTAAATTTGTTCAATATAATAACTCAATACATTAATTGTTTAATTTTTTTTATATATTGCTTAATATTGTGTATTGTATATATGGATAATTATATAATTTTTGTTTTAGAATCATGGAAAGAAAATCCTGAATTTTATCAATACCTCTTAAAACTTGGTGGCTATGATGTAGATCAGCTGAGTAAGGATACTATTATTAACTCACTTTGAATTTAATCTTTACATTTCACATTTACAAGATAGTTTTAGCTTATTCTAATTTTCCAGGTAAAGAACCTGATCATTTGTCTAATGAGAAAAATGCAGTGCTTCAGACTACACAAGAGTTGGTTTTTGCTAACTATAAAACTTTCATTCAAACAGCAGAAAGTTCACGAGAGATACTCAATCACGTAAAGGAATATAGACTAACAAAATATATAGATCTTCAAAATAATATATTAATAAATTGCATTATTTCACTTTTAGTTCAATGAGACTGAGAGTCGTCTTGACAAACTTGTACAAAAAATCCCAAAATTTATAGAAAAGTGTCAATCATTTTGTGATGCTTCAAAGGATATTAACGCACATCGAAGATTAAACAGTTTAACACTGACACGAAATGCAGAATTACTCGAAATTCTTGAGATGCCCCAATTAATGGAATCATGCTTAAGAAGTAACCAATATAATGAAGCATTAGAATTGTCTCAATATGCCCGTCAATTAGGAGTAAAACATGGAGATATTCCCATTATTTCGGTATAAACTTAATTAAAATTCTTTGACACTCCCACTATATAATTAATTTTATTTTTTATATTTCAGTCTATAGTAGCAGAGATTGAAAGCAGCTGGTCAGGAATGGTAGGACAAGTAGTTGGGTCTCTAAGAGGGGATCTACCACTTCCAAGATGTCTTCAGCTTGTAGGTTTGCTACGGTCAATGGATGCATTTACAGAACCAGAACTTCGTATAAAATTTCTTCAAGCAAGAGATAGTTGGCTTCAAGGCTTGTTAAGCGCGATACCGAAAGAAGATGGTAAGAGTTTTATTTGAATTAAGCTACGATTAAGAGAAATATTTATCAATGAAAGAATCATTGATTTCTTTTTATGCTTGCAGCTAATCTTCATATAGCCAAAACGATAGAATTGTCCAGGATACACTTGTTCAATATAATAACTCAATACAAAGCTATGTTCAATGATGACGAATTAGTAATCCCCGGCCGTGACTTGACATTAAATGAATCCGCGATTTTTTATCATTGGCTGGAGGAAAAGGTAAATAGAAACCAGATATAATATCAACAGAAATATATAATCAAAATTTTTTTCTAGATATCACAATTTCTTGGTACATTAGAGCAAGATTT
Organism: Cataglyphis albicans; assembly: GCA_038406275.1. Taxonomy (NCBI): domain Eukaryota; kingdom Metazoa; phylum Arthropoda; class Insecta; order Hymenoptera; family Formicidae; genus Cataglyphis; species Cataglyphis albicans. The sequence continues at coordinate 337,170 of JBCAUJ010000089.1, read as the reverse complement.
ACCGGGTGTTACGTCTATAGATTCCATTCTAGGCCAGTGTACGTATTTTGGATTATCATTTGGTCGAGTAGGTGTCGATTTTACTGGTCGAATATCAGATATATTTGTACGAGTTATCGGTGAAAAGTTTGAACAAGACATTCGTAGGACAACCAAGAAGTTTGAGAAATCCATGGAAACATTCACATTGATCAACAAAACGCAACGGCTCGACATGAAAGCGGAGACTGCAATTATCTCTGTAAATATAGAATTGTATCTTTCAAGAAATATATATATATATATATATATATATATATATATATATATATATACATATACATATATGTGTGAGTTTACAAGTTTACAATTACAACGGTCTCTTATCAGGAAAATCCGCCTGAACAATTGGTAGAATTTTATCCTCTAGCCGAATATTGCAACGGAATAATAACAGCTTTCAATGAATTGAGACTCTGTGCACCAGTGGCATTATCTACCTTATGCACAAAATTGTTGCATGAATCATTGCATAATGTGGCGAAAGCTATGCTATTATTTTATAAGCAAGAACAGCAAGTAAGTTGTCTTAGTATTTTTATCTACAAGGAAATTTCGTATTCTTTAAAAATGTCTTACAGGCTTTTGCAGCAGCAGAACGAGAGAACATGATTAAATTTACGGAATGTTTGAGTGAACAATTGATTCCTTATATACAATATTGTATACACTTGATCTTTCCACCTGTTCAAATTGCAATGCATTTAGGAATATCAGTCAATGTACTTCAGAAAGAGGTATATGTCAGTAAAATATATATAAATATGTGTGTATGTGCGCGCGCGCGCGTGTGTGAAGAATAGAATAGAATGTAAAGAATAGATACATGTAATAATGTAAAATTATTTTTTTTGTAGGAAGTTACATATTTAAATAAGCAGAGTATATTAGAACCAGTGGTTACACTGTTGCCTGTTAGAAAAGATCCTTTAATCTCCAAATTATCTGTGTCTAATATACAACCAGTATCATCGTATGATGCAAAACCTTCCTTTACAACAATGACATCTTCGCCAACAAAAATTGTGGATTCTACCTCAAAGACTATTGAACTTGAAACGGAAGAAACAAAAGAGAAAGAGGTTACTCAAAAGGAAACAATATCGAACTACAATGTACAAAATTCGTAAAATTTTATTGATCATATAAATTAAAATATTTGTTAATTTTTGAACACACTATTGCTTGCTATTCTACATATATTGAAGGTAATGTAAATAAAAAAATGTTTACGATTCTGGATAACTTATTTTTAATGTGTGAATGCATACAGAGAAATGCATACAGAGAAAATAAAAATTCAGTAGACGAACCTGTGAGAATTAAAAATACTTGAATCTTAAAATAGACGCAAAGCAATTAGGCTTCACCACGGATATCGAAAATATTTACTCCTTCATAGATTCTTCCGTGACTTGACTCGGTTGTGCGGTTTCATTCTCATTTTTTTTCTTTTTGATTCCAGAGACGATATCGTCGATTCTTAGTAACAGGATAGCGGTTTCGATCGCTGTTTTATATGTCTGTAACTTTACAGACAACGGTTCCCATATACCATATTCCTTCATGTCAACTAATTTACCCGTTTGCCCATCAATGCCCCAAGTAGTTCCTTCCGTCGCATGTTTCGCGCGCAAAGCCGTCAGAGTTCTAATAGAATTCGCACCACAATTCTGTGCCAGAGTCCTGGGAATGATTTCTAAAGCCTGTGCGATCGCTTTGTATGGCCATTGTTCCACACCGGCAAGACCCGCCGCTTTCTCAGTTAACAACCGCGATACAGCCATTTCCACTGCTCCGCCACCTATGATGATAACAGAGAATTATAATAAAATATATTAACATAATTTTGATAAAAATAAAGTAGCAATGTTATGCGCACGAGGGCACACACCTGGTACAAGTTTCGGATTGATGAGAAGATTTCTGGCGACATGTAACGCGTCTTGTAAATTTCTTTCAGTTTCGTTCAAGACATCCTTACTGGCTCCTCTCAGAATAATGGTACAAGCTTTAGGATCCTTGCATTCTGTGATAAAACAGAAATAATCGTCGCCAAGCTTCTTGATCTCAAAAAGGCCAGCTCCTGTACCAACATCCTCTTCCTTTAATTCCTCCGTACGATTCACGACGGTGGCACCGCAAGCACGAGCAATTCTGTTAATGTCGCTTTTTCGTAGCCTACGTATCGCGGATATGCCGGCTTTGACAAGATAATGCTGAGCAAGATCGGATACACCTTTCTCTGTTATTACTACATCTGGCTTCACCAAGATAATATCTTCACAGATCTTCTTTACATGCTCCTCTTCTAATTCTAGGATCTTCGTAAAATCGGTATCCTTCATTATCTCTATATTCGTCTGAGATTCGCCCTTTTTGTATTCCAATGGGCAATCTAGTAACACTATTCTCGGATTTTTTATGTAACGTCTCATTTTTGGATGTGTCACATCCTTATTAATCATTACACCCTTTAAAACAACACTGTCCTCTATTGTACCACCTGGTATTTTCTCTACCTTAGCATAACGTTTGATGTCAATCTCCTTTCTGCCATTTTCCTCAAGCATTACCATATAAACAGCATCCAGAGCAATTTGGCATGCCAATTCAGACCAGCGTCCAATAAATTTAGTGCCTATGCAGGAGTTTATCACCTGAATTAATTTCTTTTTATCATTGCAATCTAAATCAATACTGATCTGCTCGTTAAGGATTGTGAGCATATCTTCCAAGGCCTGACGGTATGCTCTTATGATGACAGTGGGATGCATATTTTGTTCCAAAAATGGTTCAGCAGTAGCCAAGATCTCACCCGACAGGACAATAACTGATGTAGTACCATCTCCCACTTCCTCATCCTGAGTCCTGGCAATTTCTATCATGGACTTTCCAGCAGGATGTTGCACAGTAATCTCACGTAGGATTGCATTTCCATCGTTTGTCATTACAATGCCACCCATTGGATCCATCAACATTTTCAACATAGCTTGTGGACCCAAACATGTTCTAATAACATCAGCAATTGCCTTAAAAATAAAAATAATAAGAATCAAGGCTTATTAAATTAACATTGTGTATAAATATTCTATATTATTGTGTCACATGCTTAATTGTATCTTAATTAATAAGCCGAGATCACTATTTCACCAAATTTAAAAATCAAGCCATGATCATATTACATATTGAATTTATAAAGCGCAGCAAGAAATTCTTTACATTGAATTAATTTGTATAGATTATTATTATAGAATCCTACATGTATAAGTTAAAAATGATAAATACATGATAAATATAAGTCAATGAAAGATCGCCATTTGATTCACGAGCGATCAGATTCTTGCCACTTTGGAAAAAAACCGTACGTGGATGTGCCGGCAATAGTGCCAGAAATACCTTATAAGGCGATACTTGGCTGACTCACAAATTAAACGCTTACCTTGCCCGCCTGAATGTTCTCCCTCTGCACTTTTCTTCCGCTATCTCGCTTCGTGTTCTGACCTGCAATAACCAAAATATTTGACATGATCAGAGGTTTATTATGCGAATTGCTAAATAACAAATTCAAAAGACAGTCGAATAATTTCAGATCGTGGGATTTTTTTTACGCATGCGTGCCTCTAGATCTCAGACGATACTCGTGAAAAAGGTAACCTTTAACTTACTCAGAACCACAATTGGCGCTGCTCCCGGTCCAAACATCGTATTTCAGTTTTTTTTCCCTTGTTATTGTGACCTTTCTTACAATTATCAATGCGTATACAACCGTAATTTATTGAAAAAAAAGAGAGCAAGGAATCGTGTGTCTTCCGGACAGAAGTACGAAAAGCACGTTTATTAAACGGAGAAATGCAGGCTTACAAGGCATGAATAACCTAGTTGATAAAGTACGACAAATGGCTCTTGCACATATGACACAAGACGTAATGTTTACCGTGCGGTTAAAAGCGACGCCGTAGCCAATCAATTTACAACTTTCCCATAAAAGCGAACGACGATTGGTTACCACATCGTTTCTTGCCGCGCGGCAAGTGCAAACTAATGTAGGTTAATTTCTGAACGGCCTTGGAGTAACTGTTTTTCTCAGAGTTTTCGAACGCCAAAACATATAATATTACAATAGAATAAATTAACAATTAGCATCGAAAGAAATTTGTTCTACATTTTTCTATATATCTTAAAGATTTGGATTTAATGAATGTCTTCAAAATCTTAGAATCTCATATATATATATATTAAACACTTGCCTAATAAAGCAATATCGATTATACATAGCGCTTTTTGACCAAATTTCGATTAATTTATATAATATATATACATATGTAATATGTTTTAGATAATAAAAATTCTCATTACGTTTTCAAAATACATCATTCAACTTCTTTCACAAACTCCTCAGTTTTATGAAGTATTTTTCTTTCAATAGACTTATTTGATGAGACATATTTATACTCTTACTCTTTATCACAACATGATTATATCGGCAAAGAAATGATTGGTGAGACAGAAATTGGCAACGTCACAAAATGAATTAAAATAATCGTATAATATATATAATCACAAAAATTTATCCAGAAACTGGGCGGTCTCTTTAATAGTCGCTACTTTTAGCCTTTTTTCATGACAACAATTAACAGATATTTGACGATATGGTCTGTTTTCGACAGAGCATTATTGTTGATGCGGAGAGAATTATTAATTTTTCATTGCTTTTGTATATCGTGGAAAGATCAGATTACGAGTGAATTATGTAATTGAAAATTATGCTATAGACAATTCTATCAGTTGAAATAATTGTTTCATGTGTGCGACTTCCTTAGATTGTATCATGAAAATAATTTATTTTGATGCAACGTTCTATCTATATCATATCAACGACCAGCAGTTTTGCATATCTTGGGACAAATTTTGGTAAATTATCCCTCATGCGATTTCTTCAATAAATAGTATACACATTATCTGCGCTTGTCTATTTACTTGTGTTTATCCCAACACAAATTGCATCAGTATTGTGGACGTGATGTACGGTGATGGAAAAAAAGTCGCGTCAAGTTCTTGATTAATTGACATCATCATGATGGAAAGTACGAGCGATAAGTTTTTCTACGTGTACAGTTCTTCATTAGATACCAGGATACAAGTTAAAATGTAAGTTTCAACGTCGTTTACGTCACTGTTCGATCGACCTTAGGTTATCGGATAATAAAAGTACTTTAACATTCTTTCCGTATGATGTAAATATTAATTATAATACTGTGTGAAATGTAATCGGATCAAAGTAATTAATGCAACAATATATGTGTGCTCGACCATCTGGTCGTCTTTAATACCAACTGCACATATAATTTACAGGATATGACGTCCTCTCGTTTAACTAATCTATTAGATACGTAATCTATTATTTCACAGAGGTACTTTAGAGGGCAAGAGACACAGACCTGAATACGACGAGCTACTTCTCGATCCTTTACTCAAATACTCAGGTTTGTACGAAACAGGTGGGATTCGTGGTGATTTAGCTGCGTCTCTGCAAGTGTGGGCTGGTGGTAGACCATTGGCTCTGCCTATACATACAGCCTACAAGCACTTCACCTCTCGTTGGAAGTATGTTGCATTTCAAATTTTATATTACATGATATATTGTTACCATTAAATGATATTTACAATATTGTGATATTTTTAGCTGGAACCAGTGGGTCTATCTACCAATTTCTTATGCGGATTTGCCACGTGATGCACAGCTATGCATAACTCTGTACGACTGCGCAGGACCTGGCAGACAGCTTCCAGTGGGTGGTACAACAATATCACTCTTTGGCAAACATGGAGTTTATCGACAGGGCATGTTGGATCTTAGAGTATGGCCCGGGGTAGAAGCTGACGGTAGTGTTTCAACTAGTACACCAGGAAAAGCCAGAGATCATGGAAAAGAGCAAATGCAGAGACTTGCAAAACTTGTTAAGAAACATAGAAATGGGCAAATAAACAAAATTGATTGGTTAGATAGATTAACTTTCAGAGAGATCGAATTAATCAATGAGAGGGAGAAAAGAGCATCAGAGTACCTGTATTTGATGATAGAATTTCCAGAAGTCACAATGGATGGTGTACCGGTATATAGCACAATTTATTTAAAGTGCTTTTTATATATAAAAAATAATATACATATAATTATTTTATTTTCTTTATAGTATTCAATTGTGTACTATGAAAAAGATGGTGATGAAGTTTTTCAACATAGATTGCAACCAGATGTTGTAACACTTCCTGATTATGAGATTTTACAAGTAAGAATTTTACAAAAGAAAATATATAAAATGATATATATGAGGCATATATATGCAATATATGCTTCAAGTTATATTGAAATAATAGAAAAAAAATAAAGTTTAATTTTTTTTCTAGGAGAATCTTGTAGAAGCAAAACATCATAAATTAGCCCGTAGTTTACGTAGTGGCGGTAACACTCGTGAATTAAAACCTACTTCAACTGTGCGTGACGCTTTAAATACGATATTGGGATATCCATCGACAACTGCACTTTCTACTGAGGAACAAGATTTGATTTGGAAATATAGATTTTATTTATCTAGCCAGAAAAAAGCATTGACCAAGTTCGTAAAATGCGTTAATTGGAAAGTCGCTGGTGAAGAACGTCAAGCCTTGGAGATGTTAGCTTTATGGGCACCACCAGATTCCGAAGATGCCTTGGAGCTATTAGGACCCGCTTTCACTCATCCAGCCATTAGGAGATATGCGATTAGCAGACTCAATCAAGCCCCAGATGATGATTTAATGTTGTATTTGCTGCAATTGGTGCAGGCATTGAAATATGAAGACTTTGAAAGTATTAAGGCTGCTTATCAAGCAATGTTGAAGGAGAAGGAAGACAAATTGGAATCAAAAAGTTGGAATACCGAAAAATTGGAAAAAAGCGACAGAATGGAGAAAATGGAAAAAACTGACAAATTAGATAAAGACATAAGAAATAGTGATTCTACATCCACTCCAGTTACAACCGTGAGTTAAACATAACATCTTTCTTAATTTTCTATTATATCTTACATAATTATATTTTGTTTGCAGTCTACTGAATCGGAGAGTCAATTATCGACGAGTCAAGAACCGCTTATGGATCTAGCATCGTTTTTAATTACACGTGCTTGTCAAAACTCGATGCTAGCTAATTATTTCTATTGGTATCTTTCTATTGAGTGCGAGGATCAAATTGATCCTGCAATAAGCGTCAAACAAGATACGCGAGTCAGAGAAATGTATGTCACTGTAATGAAAATGTTTTCCATGACGTTAGCGCAGGGGAATACCATTTGGCAAAAGAGAAGAGCGTTTCTTTTACGACAGAAAGTGTTCATCGATCAATTGGTATCTCTGGTAAAAGCCGTTGCGCGAGAAAGTGGAAATCGTAAGAAAAAGACTGATAGATTGAGGGCATTATTGACGGATCCAGATCCAGCATTCAAAATTAATTTTTCAAATTTTGAACCAATACCTTTCCCATTAGATCCCGAGATTTGTATTAAAGGAATTATTCCAGAAAAGTACATATATAAATTATTCGATGTATTAATGTTAATTTATATATTATATTCGAATTTATTTTATTAATTTTATCTAGGGCAAGCCTCTTTAAATCTGCGCTCATGCCATCAAAACTTACATTCTTGACAACAGATAATACTGAATATATAGCTATTTTTAAACATGGGGACGATTTACGACAAGATCAATTAATTTTACAAACAATAGCACTTATGGATAAATTATTAAGAAGGGAGAATTTAGATTTAAAGTTGACTCCATATAGGTAATTTTTTTTTACATAATTAATATAAATCATATTACATAAAACTATCGTTTTATGATTTTTAATTGTTATTTCAGAGTACTCGCAACAAGTACTAAACACGGTTTTGTACAATTTATCGAATCGACAACGGTTGCAGAGGTTTTAGCTAATGAAGGATCAATATTGAATTTCTTTCGAAAACATCATCCTTCTGAAACTGGACCTTATGGAGTAGTACCTGAAGTTATGGACACTTATGTTCGCAGTTGCGGTGAATATGAATAATATAATTTTATAAAAGAAAACGATTAATTAGTGTTATTTAATTAATATTTCAAAATTTCAGCTGGCTATTGCATAATTACATACGTACTAGGCGTCGGCGATCGTCATTTGGATAATTTACTTCTCACAGCATCAGGTATATTTTTTTAAAATAAAAGACTATATAAAATGAATGAACCAAACGATTTGTGTAATATCTATTTTTGTTTTTTACAGGCACGCTTTTTCACATTGATTTTGGCTATATTTTGGGTAGAGATCCGAAACCTTTACCTCCTCCGATGAAACTTAGCAAGGAGATGGTTGAAGCTATGGGTGGCGTCGGTTCCGAACATTATCATGAATTTCGGAAACAATGTTACACGGCTTTCCTTCATTTACGTAGGCATGCCAATTTGATATTAAATCTATTCTCGCTAATGGTGGATGCCAGCGTTCCCGATATCGCTTTGGAACCGGACAAAGCCGTGAAAAAAGTTCAGGACAAATTACGATTGGATTTAACCGATGAAGAGGCTGTACATTACGTGCATAATCTTCTGGATCTGTCTGTCACCGCTGTGATGGCTGTGCTAGTGGAGCAACTCCATAAATTCGCGCAATATTGGAGAAAATAATGAGACGAAACATGTACTAATGTACAGAAATCATGTTCAGTGAAAATTGTGTTCCTTTCCATAGAGAAGCGCTAGAATTATTATTTTATATTGTATATAAAACTACCCCAGCATGTTTATATATCATGTTAATATAATTTATTGTATTTTGGGAACATTTTAGGCAATAAATATTTGATAAAAATTATCGCTTTTATTGCCTGATATTGATTTCAGCCGAGCTTTATGATAAGAGAGAGAGATAGAGAACGATTCTTTCTTCTTCTGTGTATAATTATTATATTCTGGATATGTGCAAAAAATAATTATTAAATTTTAGGCAAATAATTTATAAATTATTACAGTATATTTTATACCTTATTTTATCAAAATTTTTATAAAGCATGCCTAATTATAACTATTATTTTTTTTCTCTTATTAAATATGATTCAGTTAATAAAATAGGATATTAATCACATAGAAATAATATATATTCATTGTACATGTAATCTGTTATGTAAATATTCGTATATTTATTTTATTCTTAATTACAATCGTGTATGTGGTGCACACAATAGAAATATAAATGTAAATAGATTCATATTGTTAGTGTTGAAAATATTAGATTGTTATATATGTGAAACGCAGAGTACTCTTTCTCCTTTTTCATTCTTCAGTATCACTTTGTCATTTATGAATTTAATGAAGTCAAAACATAGCAATGTATACATAACATACATATATATCTCATTTGTATCAGATAATTTTTTTTCTTTAATAGAAAATGTAGTTACATATATATATATATTTCCCCATCTTACAATATTACATGCTACCTGTAGGAATATGTGAATTTTAATATGATTTTGATATATATATATATATATATATATATATATATATATATACACATATATACACATATATATATATGTATGTATGTGTGTGTTTGTGTGTGTATGCGTGTGTGTGCGCGCGTGTATGCATGTATATACATATAAAAAAAGAAAAAAAATACAGAACATTAACAATTCAGTCCTCTTTGCAGATTTTTCAGGTTCTTATTATGTTCTACGATATTATATCGAGTTTATCTATGTTATTTAGTGTAATACAATAATTCACAAAAATCCATTTTGTCGATATCGATGTGTAATATGTACATATGTGATCATAATTAAAAAAAAACGCCACAAGAAATAAAAACAGATTTATTCTTGAAATAACACGAAGTTATATATAAAGAATATAATATAATATTCTTATGACATTCTAAGAAATCTGTCTTGCTTGAGGATTGCACAATAAAAAACTTCAAGATCATATCTACTCTTTACATTTTATATAATTAAAACTTCACATTTCGCTCTTTATTATTAAATATCTATTCCATCTCTGCTCAAATAAATTGGTTTATTTAAGAATTAGATGATAGATTCCAAGTTAATTTAGGCATCTCAAACACGACAGATTTTCTGTAATAAACTCTCTACACGCATTCCCTTTACATATCAATCGTTTCATTAACACATAAGATACACATCTTATTAGATGAAATAATAAACATTTTTATTTTCCATATATATGTTGTCTATAAACTTTTATCCTACAAACTAAAACATAAGCTTAGAGAACGATCCTCATTTCGCTCAAAGCCTTGCACATTTTATGTCGCACACAATTTAAAAATTATTACATTGTTCACATATACAATTGAGCAAAGCGAGGCGTGGCATAACTTATCCGCGAAAAAGTTAAGTCTTCAAACGAGAAAATTCTCATTTATATCGCGTCTCCGCTAAATTGCAAAGTATACGTTGTAGTAGATATATGACGAGACATATTGTGCTTTTTGCATCAATGTAACAAACTGGGCAGCATCCAGAATATAGGGTACTAAAAGGATACAAAACAAGCGAGATTTTGCTAATTTCAATAATGTTAAGGTCTAAAGTCAGATATATTGCCAGAAGCACCATTGAATTTACCATTGGATTCTTTCCTTTTTATATAATTATTACATGAGCTCTCTTCTCTCTCTCTTTCTTATTTTGTAGAAGTGTTATAAATGAATTTGTTTACACTACGTCTGGACATTACGGAGTAGCAGTGAAATCTTGGGATTCCGATTACAATTCTTCTCTTTTGGTTTTGAGAATATTTTATCTGTTATTATTTTATCATCTTCAATATTTCGTTATAAAAAAAATCTTGTTATAAGAAAATCACAATCACCATTGCGATTCTCATTACTGCTACATCGTAAATGTATAGAAATATTGATGAGAAATTGAAAATCACCCATCTGTGACATAAATCTTTATGATATTTTAAAGAAAGACTATATTTTCTGTATACAAGTGTGTTCCTCTCTCTCTGTCACTTTCTCGGATAATGATATAAAAAAGATCCAATCTGACATAATCCTACTCGAAACATACTAAACTAAGTATTTTCTATCCATTTTTTGAAAACACAGAAAACACATCCTATAAATAGTTGATTTAATTTTTATATATGCGATTATATACATTTCTTCTTTCTTCATCATACCAAACGTCGATGACAGTAAAATCAAGATTATAACGATATAATGCAATATAAAAAAATCATACATATATAATGCCTCCGTACCGAATTCTAAAAACGAATTACACATATTCGCGACTTTTTTCATTTTAACATGTATAAACGCACGCACGCACGCATGCGCGCGCATTTGTTTGTACGAAGGGGCCTAATGATAAAACCTAACACTAAGTTTTTTTTTTATCTTAAGATTTTCAGCGCTTATTTAACACATTATAATAATAATTTTATCTTAACATTATATTTACATTTCAAAATAGACTAAAAAGTCTGTATGTTGACGAGGCTGCAGAAGCTGCAGAGTCAGCGCGGGGACCCTTAGTCGTTACTACCGTCCCCTGCAATATATTACCTGTCCATAGGCCTGGTGGCTGGCACCGAGCTCTCCACAAGATCATGCCTCTCGATCGGCGAATTTTCTAATGTATAGTCCACCGGATACCCTTCGGAATAAGTCGGCGTAGCCTCACCCTGCTGCCTCAGTCTCAGCTCACCCGATCTCTCCTGATAAAAACTCTGTGATGCCTCGATGTTTGGCGATGAAGACGATTGCTCCGTTTTACCGTCCAGATCATCCGTGGAGTAATAGCTCTGGCTCGCCTCGCTTTCGGGTCTGCTGGGATCGTAGTAGCCGGACGAAATACTATGGCTGGTGTAATTGGGTGTTTCCTCCTCGGTCGGTGCAAAATAGCTTTGACTCACCTCCTGTGGATTGCCCTCATAGTAGCCGCCAGGTGTGACATGCTCCTCGTGCGGATCCTCCCCTAATCGAGAATTTGCATCCTGATCTACGGATTCGTAGTAACTCGCCGTTACTTCCTGGTGATGGGCGTAATAGCTGGATGGCTCGTTTCGGTGGTGATCGCTGCTTTCCGTCACAAAATTCTGCGAGCAGGTCTCCTCCAAGCCAGGCATCGAGATCGGTACCTCGTATGACGTCGACACGTTCTGCTCGACTATTACCTGGTCTTCGTAGCTGGAACTGGGCACGGAGTCCACGTGGTGAGTCGATGTGATATCAGGATTTAAATTGTATGACGAGGAGGTTGGAATCTCTGGCACGCCATTGTCATGGATACCGGTGTGCTCCGCACTGACCGATGTGTCCGGTATCACGCTAGACGAAGCGATGTTGAGCTCCTCACACGGTGGAATCTCGTAAGATGATGTGCTTATCGCACTTTCTTGATCCTGATCGCGCTCCTGATTCTCGGGTGTTTCTGGTACATATGATGAACTCGCCGTCTCATCTTCGTTTAATCCGGAATTATTCGTTGACACGGACGACGTACCAATACCGTCCGCAGCGACATCATTAGATTGCGACGGTATATTGCCCTCTTGACTGATCTCAGCATCAGTTTCCATATTTTCTGCCATATTTTCCCCTTTGTCTATTTCATAACTCTGTGTGGGGAAACTCTGATCATCGATCGCTTCGTCAGCGCTCGGTCGTTCCACTTGGTTCTGTATCTCGTTAAACGATTGCGTCGGTGCGTTTATGTTGGCCTCCGTTGAAACTTCGTACGACTGAGATGCCTCGTTGATTTTCGAATGTTCGAAAGATTGAGTTGGTGGCTCCGCTACAATAGTCTCCTCGTCCGTTTCCATCGACTCGTACACAATTGATTGCGTGGCCTCGCCCAAAGAGGTTTCTAACTTGCCGGCAGACTGACTAGGTAGATCCGCGGAGTCATTGCTGATGGATACATTGAACTGTTCGTATTGAGATTGCGACGGCGTTTCTTGATTAGCTTCCGCGATCGCCACCTCCTCCTCCTCCTCGAAATGCAATTCCATGCTCTGGCGCAAACGACGTATATCCGATTCTTCTTGCGATGACGGCTCGTCTTTTTGATTATCTTTCACATCTCGCTTGTCACTCGTACTGCCAGCATATAACTCCGATTCTACTACTTCGTCCGTCTCCAGAGTCGCGTCGCTTGGAGCGTTTAACAATTCAGCTGGTAGAATTTGCGAAGTTGCTCGAGTTTCTATTTGGTTTGACGTACCGGCTGCCTGCTGATCTATCAAATTAGTTTTACCTCTAGATCCTTCGGAAAATGTTAGCTGCTTTAATTTATCCACCGCGTCCGCTTCGTGCGATTCGGCGGCTTTAAGCTCGCTCGAATCAGACACTTCAAAACTCACCTGTTCTATGGACTCTATCTTAGAGTTAGATTCGGACGTAATCGAGGTGGTTTCGTTTATTATCGGTAAATTAGTCATCGGTGCATCGCTCTCTTTATTGTTGCCTTTTTTTTCTTGGTCAAGTTTCATCGCGCTAGAGGCGCTATCTTCCTTAGCCGGTTGCTGTAAGATCAACTCTTCGGCTGTGATAGGAACTTCTTGAGAAGAATATACTTCCTGCATCGTCGCGGTCTGCTCCTTGTCCAAACTCTTAGATTTGTCAGATGATGTAATTGATTTTTGTGGAAAAGTCGGAATTTGATGCGTGGAAATAATCATTTCCGATGTCTCCTCGATGTCCTCTAACGGCATATGTTGGACTATTGGCGCCTTAGAGACTAACATCTCCGAGACTGGCACATCCACAAACGTCTGTTCGATCGTTGTGGCGAATTGCGAATTGTCTACGTACGTATCATCGATGATCGGCATCGATGGAGTAGTTTGTATCTGTGGATTCTCTAAAACTATACTGTTCGGCATGGTAACTGTGTACGAAACCGACGGCGTGATCGCGATTTCGGCGCTTTGCACGTTTTGCGTCTCTGCGGCTGTGATGTTATTCTCCAGATTTGGAATGACCAAGTATTGAGTACTTACGGGAATCTTTGCGCGATCAATATCTCCGCTGCTCGCTGCCGTCGCTGGGCCCTCAATAATCTCGCCAATATCCGGCATCGAGTTACCAGGAATCTGAATTTGTGGCTCACCTGTAGTAGATATGTAGGAAATGCTGGGATTCGTAATGGTGATCGGTAGCTCGAGAGAGGACGGGATAGTGGATACCACCGACGTGGGAGTCGAGTCCGTCGATTGAATTGGCAAATTGCTTGGTACTTCGAGTGGCGTCATAATTGGCTGATTCAAAGTCAACGAGGTTTCAAGTACCGACGGCGATGATATCGGTTCTGTGGGTGGTATAATAGTCGATTGTAATATCGTCTGATTGATAAGACTTGTCTGAGTCAGACCAGTTTGGGTCATAACACTGCCAGATGCTGCTTGATTCTCCGGCAAGTTGATTTCCTGCTGAAAATCTGTATTAGCGAGAGCGGCTGCCAGTATGTCTTGATTGGACGTCTGTATCATCTCAGACGTGGGGAAGCTCTCAGTTATAATTGTCGTTTGATTAGCTTCTGTCACATTGGTCTGTATATTAGGCAAAACACCATTATCGAATTGAAGAACAATGTTATCCAAAGTTCCGGCTTCGCCTAGAGAACTAGGATCTATGTATAAAGTTCTTGTGCCATCAGGATTTTGCGTAGTTCCCTCCAATGACATAAGAGCATTATTGTCAAGCGGCTGTATCTGTCCTTGTTCATCAATCGTAACTAACACATACGTTTGTGTGCCATCACTACTTTCTGTCGGTAGGGCCATGATTTGTGGTTGCGTGGCCACTTTTGGTTCCTCCGCTTTTTCGGTGTCGCCGCTGCTTTTTTCGGTTTGAATTTTCTCAATTTTATTTTGTTCTTTTTGAATAATATCCGTAAATTGAAGATCAGTCTTCGCCTTTTTCTCCGCGTCGATCGGTTCCAGCGGAGGTAATGCCATAGTCGTAACAATATTTGCATTCGTCGTGACAGTGCTTATCGAATTCATAGCGATATTCAGCATATTTTTCTGCGCCTTACTTGAAACGTGAGACTTCGTAGAGGATTTCAGAGGAGTCACGGGGGTTGTTTGCTTTGATTGGGCAACTGTCTTAGTAGCGATTGGCACGTTGACCGAAGTCGTTGTGGTGATCGTTTGCTTCGCGTGGATATTTTGCATCATCGATACAGCCGGCTCCTGCACTTTCTGGACAATAAATTTCTGCTGAGTTTTTGTTTGACGACCAGTTTTAGGAAGAACAACTTTTTGCACGGTTTTGCTTTTTGGCTGCACTTTCTGTGTAACCATCGTTACTGTCTGCTGTGCGCCGCTCGGCGACGCAATATTAATGGTGGTAGTGCCTGGTTGCACCACCGCTTGTTGTTTGATCTTCTTACTGTGCGACGTACTCTTCTGAGTTCCTGTGCCGGTAGCATTCGGCAGAATCAATGTGCTACCTGATGATTTCCCAGATGATTTCGCCTGCGAGCCTGCAGCCGATATCGGTATTTTTGATGACTTCTGCAATATAGGTAACTGAACCTTCTGCTGCACCGGCTGATACTGTACTTTACCGCCTTTGACTGGACTTTTGGCAGCAATAGCTTTCACTTGTTGCCCGGTTATCGGCGTCAGGATAGTACCTTTGCTGCTGACGATAGCCTGCGGATTTAATATAGTCTTACCGGTGAGAGTTTGAGACACCGGTGTCAAAATCGCTTTCGAGCCGCCTAAATTTTGAGTTTGCGGAGACAAGAGAGTTGCGCCGCCTTTCGTGATTAAAGTCTTTGAGCTAATAATAGTTTTTCCGCTCAAAGACGAAGCACTTATTGGAGTATAGATGCCACCCTTCGTGAGAATTCCCTGGGGTAATGTGCCTAATAATGCTGTTTTACCAATAGTACCTGAAATCGGAGTGAGTACACCTTTAGATGTGATTATGCCCTGCGTATTAATGATTTTATGACTACCGGTAGCTAGTTTGGATGTAGTGGGCGAGCCGGCAGCAGCAGCTGTGTCAGCCTTCGGCGCAATGATCTTCGAAGTGATTATACTTTGCGGACTGATCGGACATAATAACTGGCCCTTACTCGTCACAATTCTCTGCATCTTGCCGCTCAAAGTTTTGGAAATATTCAACGGTACCATTTTAGACTGACCTGACGTTAGTATAACGACTTTGTTACCTTGTTGAATTACTTGCGCATTGCCCGCTGGCTTGCTAGTGGTTGGAATAGTAATTTTCTGTTGAGTATCGGATTTGCCTTGAACGCTATAACGCAATTGCTGAGTGCCTCCTGTCTGTACGACGACATATTTGCCTTTTTGCGTCAAGAGAGATGGTGTTTTACCGGTTGGTTGAGCGCTCTGAAATTTCAAACCCTTTACACCGCCGGTAAGCGGTGGTACCAATGTTTTAACGCTCGTGATGGTCGGTTTTGCTTTATTTTCTTTTTTCAATATCGCCGGCATGCCACTCTTCTTCTTTACCGGCGACGTCTCAGCCGCGGTGGTCTCATTCGTAATCTTAAATTGAGTCTGTTTAGTGGGCGATATTATCTGCGTAGTCGGTGTGAAAGAGAGCGTGGCTGGAATTGAACTGGATGGGATGATAGAAGATATGACGACGGGCATCTGCTCAATGTTCTCGGGCATTAGTACGTCCTCGCTGAGAACAAATGGCATCGAATTGATGTCCAGCTCCATGTCCACCAGACTTTGGGAGCTCTGTTGTATATATTTGTCTGTCACCGGTACGGTTACGATAGTCTGCGTCGTAGGTGTGCTGCTTTGTTCCTTGTTCTGCGCCTCTAAAAATGCGTCCGTCTCTTCTGTCTTTAAAACTTGTAGCTTCTTAGTAAGAGACATGTGCGGACTAGTCAGATTGGACTTTATAGTTTTTAACTTACTATTCGAAGGTAATGTTTCTATCTTCATTATCTTTGCCTTGGGTCCACCTTTTTGGTCACTTTTCTTCATAACGTCCATTTCTAATTTATGCTTTACACCTTTCTGCGATAATTTGTTTGGTTTCAAAATTTGCACTGGTTCAGTCAGCGTAACATTTTCTATTATTCGCGGCATCTCGCGCTTTTTCACCGGTACGCTGATATCAGATATGGAAGATGTAGATACAGAAGTTTTCGAAATTTCACCCAATTTTTTAACATCGGAGATAGTTTTGGCATTATTTTCAGAAACAGTTGATTTCGATGTAATAACAAATTCATTAGACGATGATCCAAGTCGAGTATCAGTAGTTTCGAAATTACTGTCTTTAATTTTATTATCGATCTCTATCTTTTCCTCAATAACTACCTCGATATTTTCAAAGTTACTCACAACCGAAATATCTGGTACATTTCCTTCAATTGGGATATTTTCAGGAATTTCTAAAACTTTATTTGAATCTTCGATTTTTGTACTTTGTACAGGTATGGCAGTAATATTTACTTTAACTTCTTCAGCTTTCTTTTTGGTAACCTTTTTCTCCTTTTTACCCTTAGGTGACTCATCTTCAATCATAATTTTCTTCTTATCCATCTGTAAAGTTTTCAGAAAAGCTTCCTGGAATGTATTGGCTGGCCTTTCTTCCAAAAACATATCTTTGTCTTTTTTTCCTTTACCCGTTTCTGGAGTGAATTTACCTTTATATCTCGTTTCCATAGGAGACTTTTTGGGAGTTAATTGTTGCTCAGTTATCATTTTGGTTGGACTGTTTGATGTATTTCCTGCATCTGATTTGGATGCTGTTGATGATTTTTCCGGCGATTGTAATTCAAACTGATTAACATCTTGTGATTTTTGCAATATTTCCTCCATCGATTGTGTCTCTTGTTCTTTTTCATCTGATTTATTTAATTTTTCCTGTAGTTCAAAGTTTTTCAGATTTTCTTGCTCCTCTTTTTTGGTGTCCAAAATTTTTACAATCTCATCTGTTATTTTACTTACTGTCGTTTTTATCACTATTTCGTCCTCTTCATTTACTTTTTCTTTAGTATCATTCTGAGGTTCAAACTGATCAAGTTCGACTTCAATCTTAGATTCAAATTCAATCTTACATTCAGACTCAAGTTCAGCTCCTACAGTTTTATTAGCTTGCACATCTGTATCAAAAAGCTCTATTTGTGATGACTCAAATTTTTTCATCTGAGACTTCTTTGGTGGTAACATGTCCATATTTGTTTTTGAGATATCCTGCTGTGTTTCAACTTTATCCATGGTATCTTCAGTTTGCTCTAAAATCAAAGGCTTCTTTTGATCCTTAAGATTTTTCTCAATATCTTTATTTGTTTTTAATAAATTTCTCTTTTCTTTCTCTTCTGATGATTCCTTGACAGATTTATCCACATCTATTTCTTCCATTTTACTTGTAGTTTCCAAAACTGTAGTCATGTCTACATCTTCCGAAGATATATTCATATCAATTTTTGCGACAGCTGCTTCATCTAAAGCAGCTTTTATTTGATCTTCGAGTACATCGCATTTTACTTCTTCAGATTTTCCTTCTTCGGATAATGTTTCCTTTTTAAAGATGCGATTATCAAAAACTTCGTATTTTATATCGACTGATGAGACACTATTTTCGATAACCGCTGGTGTTTGATCTGATACTTCTATTTCTTCCTTATCTCTCTGGGTGACAAATCCGCTACTCTTCTTGTCAGCGCCTCTCGAACGTCTGCCTCTTCTGGATTTACTTATAATTTTTTCGGAAACTTTAGTTTCGCTTTCAGATTGACTTTCATCTGTCTTGAACGCTTTGTAATCAGGATCTTGAACATATATATCGGATTCCAAATATTTCTTATTCGGTTTGCGTTTTCTACCACTGTACGATCGATCTGTATCAGAATCCGAAGTCTTTCGCTCGATTTCGATTTTTTCGCTTAAGCGAAATCTCTTGCTACCTCTATTGGTTTTTATTTTTGGACTTTTATCTATATTAGCATTTTTATTAATCGTCCTCGTATTTTTCCGTGGTCGTCCTCTTCCTCTTTTGATTAGTGTCTGGCCAACACCTGAGAGACTATTGTCAACACTTTGATCCAATAGATCAGTGTCTGAATTTTCGCTTTGTTCAGGCATAGTTTCTGCAGATTCGGATACGGTTTCATCCTCCGTTTCCGTGGTAAATCGTTCCGACAAAGTATCGTCCGCTTCTTTTATAGATGTGTTATCATTAGATTCTGCAATCGCGTCCTCTGAGTCAGCTTTCTCAGACTGAAGCAGTTTATCATTATTATCTTTCATATCTGATAATGTTTCGTTTTTCTTCTCCAATATTTCATCACTTTTTGTTGATACATCTGGTATGGTAACCTTAGATTTCTTTTCACTATGCTTTGTAACATTTGATGAATATTCATTATTACCCTTTTCTCTCTCTTCATCTATTTCTGCAATCTTTACTTCAGCCTCGGAGGTGTTAATATTAGATTTTTGTTGATCATTTTTTAATGGAATAATCTTCTTCTCTTTATCTTCAGATTGTCTCATTTCTATTTCATTTGGTACATTCTCATCAAGCTTTTTATTAATTTTGGTTTCTTTCTTCTCTTGTTGATTGTCACTACCTTGTATTATTTCCATTATTTCATCAGCTTTTAATTCCATGTTTCTACCTAATTCAGATATTTCCGCTTCTTTCTTTATTTCATTTTTTAAAGCTTGACTCATTGCAAATTCCTTGATAATTTCTTTTTTCAAAGATAAATTTTTCTCACCAAATACTCTGGGAATTTTTCGTACAGGTGGTATAGAAGGTTCACTCAAATCATCTTCATCAAAATCGAAACATGATAATCGTGATTTTTTGTCATCTTTATCAGAGACATTTTTGCTCTCACTGTCAGAACTTGAAGTATCCTTTTTTGGCGACTTATTGAATGTTTCATTAGACATGCTAACCTTAACATCTGTTTCAGACTCAGATTTCTTATCAAAATTACTCAACTGTTGTATTTGTATTGATGATAATCCTTCGGTATCTTTAAGTAATTTCTCTGTTTCTGCTATAATCTCATTATTCTCTGCAATACTCTCATCATTGTATTCTTTATCATCAATACCCGATTGATTCTTTACAGGTGAACTACTGTTCAGAGAATTATTTATATTAATAATTGTTTCTTCGTCCGATTCATCTTCCCAATCAGCTAACAATTTTTCACGCAATTCTGGATCAGTCTTCTTCTTCTTACTGGATTTCTCATTCTGTTTCGAATGCCTTCGTTTTCCTGATTCCAAGCTACTCTCACTCTTCTTTTTGCTTGATTGGCTCTTATCTTTCTTTACATATTTTCGTTTGGGTGTACTCGTATCAGAAATTCCACTGCGCGATTGAGAATATGTTTTCACCCTTGATCGTGGCGTCGATGGGTCGCCGGACCGATGACATTTTATGTGACATATGATCACATTAACGCGCGAAGAAGTGAAATTACAGAAATGACAACGATACACTGGGGAACCTGTATTAGTCGGAGTTGATGGTAAGCTGCTAGGTTGCTGACGAATGCGAACCTCATGCTCGCTCTCTCCGCGCAAAAAGCGCGGATGTGTGATCTTCCTCATGTCCGCGCCTTCGCTTCGCCTATGTCCATCTTCGCGATCGCGCTTCTTTTTTGGAATTTTCTTTTCGCCGAACAGAGCAGAAATATCTGGCTTTTCTTCTGGACAGAATTTCCCTTGGCTTAATATGTCAGGATCTCCTCCTGTTAACTTTTCCGCTGTCTCTACATCACCAGGAAACTTGTCCATATAACTGGCACCATCCTTACTTTTGCTCCTGTATTTATCTATTAAAAAAATTGAATTAAATTTAATAGCTAAAGAAACTACTGCAAAAGACAATCTATTTAAAAAATTAAATTGATATATTAGATATATTAATTGATATAATTGATATATTAATTATATCTAAGAGAATAAAATGTTAAGAAACTTACCCAAGCCCTTTTTAATAAATTCATCTTTAAGTGTACAATTGTACTTGTAAATCTGTTGATAGTTCTTGACAAATTCACTAAAAAAAATTAATTATTTAAGTAGCTATTTTCAATAATTCATTTAATTATGCACTAAAGTTGAGATTTCTGCAACTTACTAGGTATCTTCTTGAAAAAATTTCACAGCAGCAATTAATGGCTTCTTTCGAAATTCAACTTGAATATCTTCTGGCAAATTATTGAATCCAGTTACTTGACCAGGCCACCAGCATGCTCCCAATTTAACCCAAACAACATCCCCATCCAGATAATTGATTTCCGTTTGCTCACACATCTTAGCGTAATATATGATCAAGTTTTCTCATAAAATCAACATTGGTAAATACCAAACAATCTCTTATAAATCTATTCTTAGAGGAATATCAGCAATATCATCCAGGATCAATATGCTATATGACAAAAAGAAAGTTCCTAAATATTACATCATAATCTTATAATATATGATTGAAATATAACTTATTCAGAAAAAACAAGACACCTTTACAACTATATACAAATATGTATATGCAAATAAATGCAAAATTACAGCGTTCAATAAGATATACAAATTGCACTTTAATGTTATATTCTTTTATGTTTTCACAGTTATTTCTTTAGTTTTTCGCAATCAGTTTCTAGATATACGAATCATCAAGCATATTTTATGCACTCGTAGATTTTTTCCATAGATCGTCAATCAATGTACAATCTAAAAATACACTTACAATCACCAGAACTGTTACTATACATCCCTCGAAACATTTCCTCGCATCTGCAAAACACACTGCAACTGTCTTTTAAACAAATCTTGCTTTAAAATACTCAGCATACTCCTTCGCAGTTATAAGATCATGTAGCTATGTCTCAGAGATCTTCCAACATGCCTGTGGAAAACGAGAAATACACTTGGCTGCGTGCTCTAGCTGCCTCGGTGCTGACGTTGCTACATGCGGCAGCAGCTACATCGGGCATCTTAGCCCGTGAGTCGCGTGACGAGCGATCCGCTTGTGCGATTCTTGGTCGTTTGCAATTCGTTTAGATCTGTTCGCGCCGAATCAACACTATGAGAATATATATAGACACGTTTACGCGTGTGTATACACAGTGCGTCGAAAATTAACACCAGCGTCCCAGGAACGCAACGGGGAAGGCGCGCGCGCGCGCGCGCGTTCTCTCTCTTTCTTTCCGTCCTTATCTCTCCTTTTTATCCCCCTCTCTCTTGCTCTCACTCGTTCGTTCTCGCGGCACCTTGTTCGGACTCCCGTCCTCCTCGGTACGCAACACCAGGAGGCCGCCAGAAACGCCTCGACGCGCGATTTCGCGCGCATGCAACCGTAAACAGAGAAACAGGCCTGGGCTGTACCGGGCTAGGCCGAATTTGACGAAAACAATGTTTCGAAGACGCGCTACGTCGCTCGCGCAACACGACATACGTAGTACATGCTCGGTTACCCGACTTGCAACGGGGCCTCGCACGGTGGATAGATGCGACGTCTGAATGCCTGAATGTGCACAAGTGTAGACCGAATACCTCCTTCTCTGTCTCGAACTCGAACGTTATTATTGCAGATCTGCCAACTGCGCGCAAATCACGTGCGCGCGCGTTTCGAGTTTGACTTCACTTCCTTTTCTTCTTCAGTATCCAATGAGCAGGCAATATTTTTTAAATGTCTTTTTAATTGTTCATAAATGTATGTTTTATTAATTATACATTATACAATTGATTGTAAAAATAATATTTATAAAAAATTATAAAAAATATTTATAAAATATTTATAAAAATTTGTAAAAATAGTATTTATTTAATATTTATTAATTATTTATGTTACGTGAAATATTTGTTTGAAATAGCAAATTTAATAATATTTTTGAAATAACTAATTTAACTATTATATTTGGTTAATATTAACATTTTTTTTAATGGAGAGATTTTTTAAAAGGAGATTTAACCCATTATTTTAATGTTTATAAAAATATTTTTTTTTAATTCTATTTTTTTAAATATTGTCTGCTCATTGGGTAAATGTTACTTGTGATACGATGATACGTCTTCTCGAAAAAATTTGATATAAATTGAGATATAAATTGTTGATTAATTTCGCGAGCGATTAAAACGAGGTATGTGTAAACTAGTTACCATCGAGTTTTCATTTTGTATAGATGAAAGAAAGTATCGCGATTTATACATTAATTATAAACATTCGGAATACACACATATTGATAATGATAATGGACCTGCGTGTTTTTAAAAAATCCGCACTTTTCTATAATATTTTTTTATTTCTATATTATTTTCCTCTCTTTCTAGATAAAATTAATACGTCATTTTTCTTACAAAATGTGTAAAATATGCGTGAACGAAAGGTTTCGCGTTTCTTAGGCGAAGGCGTTGGTGGCAATAAAATGAAGCTGATTTAAGTTTCTTTGACGAAGAGGTAAATATTTGATAAAGAAAAAGACGTTTAATTTTCATCTTATTAGAGATCAACGAAGTGAGTACGTTAAATATATGAGCAGATGATTGCGCTCGTTTTCTAAAGTTGACATTTTGATACGCTTGAAAACATGAATCGACATAACTATATTTTTATTTATTGAATAAATAAAGCGCAGGTTATTCATTTTCACTTTTAAGCTTTTGTTGAATCTAAAAATCATATTATATATCTATATTATAAGTTTTCGGAAAAAAATTACGAATTTTTTATGTACGTGAATTTATTACTATCCAATTTACACACATCATATGATCCATCGGTTATTTTCTATGGTAAATAATATAATGCTATATATATAAACACATATAAAAGATGAGAAATACAAAAATTGTAACATTTTTCAGTTATTTTTTTTTTTTTTTATTTATTGTGGCAATAATTTTTTTGCAATAAAAACATCATCTATACTTGTCAAAATTTATATTTATATAGATTGCGTCCCGACATTTACTGCCAATACTAAGAATGTATAGTATACGTGACATAAACTATAGATTTTCCATACTTGCAACGAATATCGGAATGCAGCCTGATGCAGCCATAGTCATAGGTCATAGTTCGTATATATATTTCGCAGTGACGCAAAAATATTTTTTATCGCAGTATAGTTGGCAGACCTGTGTCGCCGAGCGGTGTGACGCAGTTGACCACCGCAACGTGACGCTGATATCGCGGTTCATTTCCGGTGATACGTCGTTGACGATCGACATTCAACAGCGCCAATTTTTCTCGGCGCGCGTTCTGTTTTCCGGTCGTCCTGCCGGTTTTATTACGCATCGCAACACCGACAGTCGACGAGACGAGGTTGTCTTTGACGCTGAGATTTGAGATTTGCCAATTTTCTTGACAAGCAACCTCTCGCCTGACATTGAAAGTGCTGCCGATTCGACTTCGCTGTCAACTTTTGACGTGCGCTTTAGTTCGTTGTCAGACGAAAAAATGGCGACCGCCGTGCCATCGCGATTCGCCGTTCTTAGCATTGAGGATGACGATTTCAAGCCAAAGAAGACGCAGAAGAGCACGACGACGAGCAAGACTAACGCGAAGAACAAAGGCGACAAGCCAAAGCAACAGCAGCAGCAACCCCAACAGCAACAACAACAAGCAAACAAAAAAAAACAGAACAAAGTAAGAGTCATGCGTCCATTGTTGTTGTTGAGTTTTTGTTTTTAATTAGCCGGCGAAACGTCAACCGGATGCGACGTTGCGGCGGGAAATATGGACATTTTGAATTTATTTTTTTCCCAACTATCAATAAGTTTCATGCTTCTTTTTGATTTTAGGGAAAGAAGAAAAAAATGAATAATGATGATCAACAATGGGAACAGTGGAAGCAAAAAGATACGATGGTAAAATATGATCTTTGATGGAATTTTATATGTAAGATTTATTTATCTAATAATTTATTTCCAATTTTATTGAAAAAATTTATGATGTTTGAAGAAGTGTTTTTAAAATTTTTTCAACATTTTTCTCTTTATTTAATAATAAGTTTTTAATAATTTTAATAAGTTGTTAATATAAGTTTTATAAGCAATAGTAAAGAAATGATAAAAGTTGCGAAAAATGATAAATTTTGAAAGATCTAATTTTAACAATTTTAATATAATTTTAAAGTTAATATATAATTTAATATCTATAATAATCTACAGTTTTATTTTTATTTATAATATTTTCTATGTAATTATCTATGATTTTATCTTATGTATCATGTAATAAATCCTTAAGGCTATCGAGGAAGCATTTGAACAGGAATTACACCAAGCTATCTTACTATCAAAACTGGCATATGAAGAACAATTAGTCAGCACAGCAAAGAATGAAAAAGATCAAGAACAGATTAAAAAGTCTGGTAAAAAGTCAAAGAAGGCGACTATGTCTCTAGTAGAATTTAATAGTCTGTCATCATCAAATTTAGTATCATCACCAATACTACCAAGTGAGCCTGTAGACAATAAATCAAAAGGTAATGATTTATATAATGAAGTAATGAATTTAATAATCTGGGAATGAATGGAAAAATGTAGTGTAAAAAGAAATAAAAAATATTTAAAAGATAATTTTTCTGATTCTTGTAGAAATAGATGCAGAGTTTTTTGATAGGGTAGAGAAGGAAACAAAAGAAGAAATAACAAAAGGAAAAGAAAAGGATATGCTGAAAGCTAGATTAAATAAAATTGATGATGATATAACATCTGCACAGTTAAGAGTAGAAATTGAAAAACGTGATGAACTAATCAGCCAATTGAGAACTGAAGTACATACATTGAAAGAAGAGTTAACACAAGTTAAGGAAAGAAATAAAAAATTATATCAAATATTATCACATGGCGAAAGTGAGTACTGTATTTTTATAGTGTTAAATGATACACATTAATTTCTTGATACTAAGAATACTAAGAATATATTTATAATTGTCATTTTTTCCTAGTGAAGGATAAAGCATCCGTATTAGCTGAAGTAGCAAAACTGCAAGAAATACGAGACGAATTAACATCTGAAGTAACTTCTTTACATGCTCAATTAGAGCAAGAAAGATCTAAAACACGATCTACATCCAGTGCAGATTTGAAAACGTCTAAACAAATTGTAAGACAGTATTATTTTAATATTGTGTAATTTTTTATACGAAACTGCATAATATATAATTTTAATTTCTTCTTAAATACATTAACTAAAATGTTACACTTATGCATCTTGTATATTTCAGAACAAAAAAAGGCCGGCCAATGAAAATGCCTAATTTGCTTTTTGCGAAGAATTGTACTATTGTGATCTAATTTTTATTGATGATACATATTAAGTTGCAACTTGAAAAAAAAATTATGTTTGCAAAAAAAAAATTTCGATCTCTTATAATATATTTTATATTTACTTGTTAAATGTAATTTTAAGACGTATAACTAAATGACAGCTCTTGTTAGCTTCATTATTTCACAAATGTATATTATGAAAATGATATTACAGCCTATGCATTAGCAATTTTCCATTTTTGTTTTTTTTTTTTTTTTTTTTTTTTTTTAGAATGCAACATACATTTTATTTTTCATTTTTTTTCGTTGTTTAACTATTTAGCTGTGAAAGGCATTCTTAAAAAGTAAACTTTTATTTGCAAACAGCAAATACTTATATATGCACTTTTGAAAACATCAGTTTTGTTATCTATACAGTTTTGTTATCGATACTATAGGATACTATCGTCTCACATATAACGGATGATTTTCGTTTAAATGCGTCGCAGCTAAGGAGTTAATAAATAAATTTTTTTTTTAATTTGTCACTATATGAAATGTTGCAGAAAAAATTCACAATGCTAAAGAAGATCTATAAAAGCTCTTCCAGAATAAATATTTTATAATATATCATCTTCCGAACTGCGCGATATATATATTAATATACATGTGTGAATATAAATATAAATATATACATATATATATATATATATACACATACACATATTGTTTAAAATATTTTGTAATAAACACCTTCTACATAATACTATTTTTAATCATTGACCATCTCTATTTTTCTCATATTTTTATATAATTAATCAGAATATAATCTAATTCGTTAAACAAATTTTGCATAATACTTAATAAATAAGGAAAAAACCTGATTCTTTTAGCAATTGTTACTGTTATTTTTACCAATTTATAAATGTAATAATAAATGTAAATCTATAATTTCTATAACTTTTTATAATTATTTTTTTATAACTATTTTTTAATATATTTTTGCATGTTAAAATATATTTTGCTTTGAATAAATTTGAACCTATGGATTTTTATAAAATCTATATAAAAATAATTTTATTTATAATTTACGAAAAAAATATGATATGAAAAATGTGATCTTTATAACAGGTATGATTTGAAGTTAATATTATGTGATTTCCAAATTCGTGGATTTCAGTCTCGCTTTACGCGATTGTCATCATCTCTATATCTGCCAATTTCCAGTCCTTTCAACCATTCCAGTGGGCGCTACATCCATTCGCACGATACTAAGCTTCATCCGGATTATACGTGCGGTTGCGCATTTTTATGGAAATTTTTTTGTTCGTTTTTTCTGCCTCGAGTTATTCCGCGTGATTTTTTTTCGAGCTCACTTCCAGCGACTT
Source organism: Cataglyphis albicans (assembly GCA_038406275.1). Classification (NCBI taxonomy): domain Eukaryota; kingdom Metazoa; phylum Arthropoda; class Insecta; order Hymenoptera; family Formicidae; genus Cataglyphis; species Cataglyphis albicans. Next base: position 309,457 of record JBCAUJ010000089.1, on the reverse strand, counting down.
CAACATGCAGTTCGATACGTTATACGTTTCGCAATTCTTTCTTTCTTTTTGCCCTCTTTTTTTTTTTGTATGGCTTTGCTCCCTTCAGCATGCATAAAAAAAGTTTTTGTATTCTAGCTATGTTAGCTTTAAATATGAATTATATTTTATACAAGAAAAAAACATGGTCCGTAAGCGGACGATAAAAATTAACAGTTATATATATA
>JBCAUJ010000089.1:259365-276489 GCA_038406275.1 Cataglyphis albicans | reverse complement strand
ATTTATCATTATCGCTAAGCAATCAACGTGATATATATATATATATATATATATATATATATATATGTTTGTATATAATATGGCTCGCGCGGGGTTTATGTATAAGGGACAGGCCTTTAATTAGCCGACTTCATAATAATAAAATCACAATATTCAATATCCCCACATTCAATATCACCGCGTTCTAATGCCGATTAATATTTTAACTTATTCACAAAGATTTAATATTTTCTTTTTAATGTTGCACACTCAATACCAAAGAGATCTATCAAATATATTATTTCTCGACATCCACATAATTCACTAATCTCCATTTAACGAGAATAATGGCAAACAAGAAATTGTTAAAAAACATATAGATGATCGATTCTATTTCAATGAAAATATCGTTGCACTCTAATGCAATTTAAAATGACAAATACAATAAGATATTTAATTGATAAAGTTTATGAAGAAAGTTATGAATGCATAGATTTTTATACATATAGAAGTCTGTGCATGAATCAGAATAAATATAAATGAGGATTAAATTGTTTTGCATTAAATGTTTTAATTTTTCTTTTTGCAAAAGTATTTTAATATTAAATATTATAGTCATATTAAAATAATATATACAATATTTTACTTTATTGGACGATACTTTTAATAGCGAAACGCACACACATAAATACAACTTTTTTATTGTCTTTAGAAACTTTTGTACTTCATATCTTTTTTAAATAAATTTTAAATATATTAAACACAAAGAAAAGGATACCAATTGTAAAATACAAGCAAAAATGTCGCTCCAATTCTTTTAAGAAAATCTTATCTCAAAATATGTTTTATATCGAAGGAAATAATTAAGAGATCTTTTGTGCTCATGCATATAGATCTTTTGGGATCATGTGTGCTTCATAGTATATCCCATTCTGTTAGTTAAAAGCATTGTGCTTTACGGGAACAATCTTTTATCTTTATTCCGATATGGACTAATATAAAAAGACGAGTTTCAATGTCAAAATAATGAATCGCTAATCGTGTTCGCCAACACGATTTGAATTATCACTTCTAATCTCCATGAAATTTTCTCGTCAAATTTTTCAGTCGCTTAGGATAATATGCTCGCCGTAGTATCTCGATATCGACGGTATCGATATCGTGTTCTGCGCACATGCGTATTCGCTTGTATTTGCGTCTTCTTGATATTGCTAATGCATTGCGACGAAAGCGCGAAGATGTTGGGGTATTCTACTAATCTTTTGCGTCTTTCTGACCACTCGCGCGGCAAGACAAGCGAGCTTAGTATATTTCAATGGATAAATCGAGTCGTAAAGCTCTTTATCGCACAACAACATTTCGAATGTCTTGCCATCATTGTTCACGGCATCAAGATGCGCGCCAGCGTCGAGTAAATCGATCGATAAAACCGGTCGCCAAGGACGCAATAGTGCAGTCAAATGGAGAGCCGTGTTCCCGTCATTGTCCCTGGCAGTTACGTCCGCGCCTACTCTCAGCAGAGCTTTGGTCAAATGAGGAGAAGGAAATTTGCATGTCGGATACCTGCCAACCAGGGCACCATCCTCGCTATGGCTTAATTGCAGCGCATCGCGACCCTGAAAAAAAAACGTAACATACAAAACCGGAGGCATTGATATGAAAGGTTGTCTTTACTTTCTCAATTTTTATTCTATAATCGTTATTAGCGATCGCTCACCTGCTTGCCTTTGGCATTTATTCGAACTAATTTATACAGTTCCTTATGTAAGGCGATGTATTCTTCACTGTCCTTCTCCCCAGTCTCGCGTGTTAACAGACACGCCAAATGCAAGGTGATTACTAGGACTCTGTTCAAGAACGTTAGATCGCGTTCGCATGCCAAATCACTCATTTTGTCCAACATTTGCTTTCCTTTTGCTACTTCGTTAACCTGCAAATAATTTTTTACAGAGTAACGATAAACGTCGGCGCGGGTCATATTTTCAGACGACAATGTCGTTTTCGTACTTACAGCTTTTTCGAAAACTCTCAAAAGATCTTCTCTCTTCACCGGCGGTACTCTGCGACCTCTGGTTGTCTGTCTGCCTTCTTCGCCCACCATGAAACTAAAGAGTTCGGTGAAACTGAATAGAGAGCTCTGCGTCATGGGGTTTAACGGCTCCAGCATGCTCTGCTGCATATCGAGAGCATAGTTCCACAGCTCGATACAACGACGAAATTTACCCGCATCCGCGTAAACCGCCCCGCGATATCTGATGTAGTAACTTGTGTCCGGATGAGCCGGTCCTAATATCCGTTCTCTAATCACCAATGCCTGCATGCGCATCTCGTCTGGATCCGCCAATAAATCGTCCAAGGCCTCGGGTTCGACTACTTCTCGGGCGTAATCGTAAGCGGCTACAAGGGGCGGAAATTCAGGTTTCGATATCATCGGACCATCTCCTCGATATCTGAGAAAAAATAGTGCAAAAGATACGACATTAATTTTTTTTTTTTAAGTAAGAAAGAAAATTATACTATGTAATAATGTCTAACATAAGGTATGTGGCTTCTTAAATAGTCTACAGAGATGTTAGATACATACCTCTCATCCATGGCTCGCTTCCAAAACTGCAGAGCGCCTATCATGTCCCTTTTCTTGTCCACATACGTTGCCCCGAGCAACTCTAGCGCATCGATGCGTTCTTTTCTGCTAAACAGTTGCGGAATGCCTATGAGGTATTCGACGATATGAGTGTGACCTAAGAGAGGGAAACAAAGAAACGTTTTCGATTAGCATTCGATTTTTTCCAAGCTGTTTAATCATCGCGGAACAGATCGCTTCAAATGAGCAAAATAAACTATCTTAAGGGAACCTTCGAGTGGTGCGTGGAACTTTCTGCTTTAACCTGTTACTGCTGCCGCGAGAAGTGGCGTCATCCCATAGGAGTCCACGTCCATCTGAGCACCGTGTTCGACGAGTATCTTCAGTATCTCCAGGGATCCGCTCTCGGCGCAATCATGCAATGCCGTATTACCCTTCACGGACTTGCGGTTCGCGTCCGCTTTCAAGGCGAGTAGCAACTTTGTGATTTTAACATGACCTCGGTAGCATGCGATCATCAGACATGTGTGCCCGTGTCGATTTGCCATCTCGATATCTGTAAAATTGAAAAAAACATTTTAAATATATGACGATATAAAGTATAATTCTGTTCTTTTCTATATAGAAAAAATCGTGCATGATCGAATGTTTTATGGAATATTTCGTAAATATATATTAATTGAAATTACATTAATTATCGCAAACATTTCATATTTTTTTCCAAATCACGAAATCTTCGCGCTTTGCTTTTATTTACTCTTCAAACAACACGCTGGTAGTAATTCTGAGGAACGCAGCTGAATCTTTTCAATAAATACGGAAAATAAATAATTTGCAAATTTATATTTTGTGTTTCCTACCTGCACCATGTTGTACTAAAAATTTGACGATGTCATAGTGTCCATCGAAACATGCAGCGCGGAGAGGCGTGGAATTCGTTTTCGTGATTGAGTTCACTTTGGCGCCTCGTCTCACCAACAGTTTGACTAGCGCCAAGTGACCAGCGGCCGCCGCGCACCACAGGGGTGGTGCACCCTCGATTGTTTCGCCTTCGAAAACCACTGTTTTTGGAAAGAAATGTTGAAAAATATATTTTATACAATTAGTAGCAAAGAGAAAAATTAAGTAGTGTCTCGTTTTACGAAAAAAATAATGACACAAACGTAATAATTGTAAATAAAGTGAATTGTGTAGCAATACAGTATGTGCAATGAAAATGTTGTTGCAGTAGATTATATCACAATATTCGCTATCAACATATTTGAAAAAAAAAAAAAAAAAAAAAAAATTTCAAAACAAATTCTTTTACAACATCATTTTTGCGATTATTCTCCATCGATAGAACAAAGCCGTTAATGAAAAGATGTCTTACCTGATCCGGGCTGTTCCACATCCGCCCCGCATTTTTCAATAAGATATTCTGCCACATCGTAATGTCCGTTCCGACATGCCATGACTAAGGGGGTTGCGCCATGGGTTTTGGCACCGACTAATTGTCCTACCTCATCTTTGCCTCGATGTTCTAGGAACACCTTCCGAGAGAAAAGAAGAAAGCACATGATACACGTGTCGTAACTTTTTATAATATGATATGACACGAATTGTGTCGTAGTAAAATATTAGGAAGCGATACAAGTATTAAAAATTGATTCGAAAAAATCGAGATAAAACGAATATTAATATTCCGTCCTTAATTTAAGTCAATTCGGCTTTTATTTAAATCGTCATTTATATAATCGCTAGGTGTATTTCTGTCGAGAAAACCTACTCGTCACTCGAACTAATCGAAGCTCTACCATCAACTTACGTTAGACAGTACGGAACCCGTGTTGGATTGTTTAACGAGCTAACACGTTCGTGAACAAACGGTGTGTGCCGTGCGAGATGCGTACCAGCAGAGATTTCAAAGTCGACTGGTTTAAGGTTTACGTAGATTATCGTTGCAACGCACGCATACATACACCCAAAACCTCAAATAATAAATATTTAAATTCCAAAACCCCCCTTTTTTCTTGCTTGCGCTTCGCGTACTCGTCCTATGCTCTTAAAACTCTTCTCTTCGGCTATGACAATTCACAATTTTTGATCCTTCACAAATCTGCCTCCTCGTAATTTTTTTAGTCAATACTGTCCTTGTCTATCTATCTTTATTATTATACATTTATATTCGAGATTAACACGAGTTTTTAAATTTTAATGACTACGATCGCGTGCGCGTTTGTATCGAATTCAATTTGAAGGATTGTACTAGCGAAGAAAAAGAATTTATGGAGACAAGTTCCTGGTCTACACGTCGTCTAGAGATAATATTCGCGCAGTTACTCGCGTTGACGTTCACTGTCGGTCTAAATACCACGTGGCTGCGGCGCACGTTTCGTTTAAATGTTGTGAGAGGCGGGATCCTTGCGTCACTGACACCTAAGAGACCCCCTTATAGACTTACGAGAAGATCATGCAACGAACCGCGAAGTGACAAAAGTTTTAGCTCGTCCTTCGCAGTTACACGTGAAAACGTATTTCGTCACGAAGAGCGCGAGATGTTAAGTACCGCGAACTAAATGTTGAATAATTTTATGATAATATTTAAGCACAATGTCATTCAACAATCAAATAACGAATAATTATATCATTACGAAAACACATTATACATTGAGAATGATTAAACATCGAATCGTTAATAAATTAAGTCTCGCATCTTCAAGAGACAAATCAAACCGAATTATACCGGAAACGATCAATCTGTTTTCTTCGATATCGAAAAAGATTACGAATCGGAACAGTTTTAATTTTTTCTTCCCCATGCAGCATTGAATGAATTATTCGCGCTTCGCGGAAATTATCAAGAAAACTCGATGATTATTTTTTTGTCGATGTAAAGAATCAGTCCACCCGAAGCGCGCACCCGAAGAAGACTGAACGTAAAAGCCAAATTCCGAACTCGCCGTCTTCTGGAGAAATCATCATTCTCCGGTCGTTATGGATGTGCGAGTCCCGTTAAATGAATAATCGGAGACATTGGGACCCATCGTGACAAGTGCTCTGCCGCTTACGATGGTTCACTACTGAGGGGAAAAGTGGGGACGATACTTTTTCGCTTTGTATTCTTTCTTGTTCTTTTTGTCTTCTCCCTCTTTTAATACTCCCCCTTTTCGAAGAGAAGACCTACATACTTTTCGTGAAAGCTTTACTTTGCTGTTTAAAAAAAAATATTAATTGCTTTATACATGAGCCATTTAAATTTAAAAAAATTATTAGATAAATAATTACCATAATATATAAATTCATTCACAAAATGTTGAAAACTTGATATTTTAATATAAAATATATATATATATATATATATATATATATTTTTTTTTTACATTATAATGAAACTGTAAACCTTTGATGTCTAGAAAAATAATCAGAAAAAGACTTTTTTGACAACTAATTTTTCCTTTTGCTATATGCATAATCACACGTTCAATTAATTTTATAATTACAAAATTTTATAATTTAATTTCCATCTCAATATAAGAGAAAAATTCGATTTTTATCAGAGACTAACAAATCTCTGCTACTTTTTATCTCATTCTCTTATTTCGGTCGAATCTACAAAGAGCCGATGCCGTTATTTGTACGACCGATTTACTTTTTTCGTGGGCTCGTCCGTTCATTTCATTCCGCTTCAACTCCCTGCTCTTCCCCTTACTATCACGTTCACGTTCACGTTCTCGTTCGGTTCCTCGATAAAATGTAGGCAACGAGGTCAGTCGATGCCGAAACGAGCTCGTAAAAGATGAGATAAAACATTCCTCTTTATTTTTGCGCCCTAAAAGAAAATACGTGCTTTACGAGCATCTTTCCACCGATAATTTTCCACTTTAAGAGACACGCGACAGCTGCGGCAAACGGTTAATCGTAGCAATGATGTCGGACAATCAATAATAATGACGAAGATGCATCGGAAAAAGAATACAATCATCGTGAAACCACGCTGCGAATTCCATAAAAGTAAAACGACTTCAAACACAACAGAGATGATCCATCCATACAAAAATTGCAACTCCGAAGGACTGCGAACTGCAATTGCGCGAAATTATGGTGTCGAATTTTTACAATGTCAGCGCTTAAGATTTTCGCAACTGTACCAAGTAACGAAATATTATATGCTCGCGCGATTTCGACATGCGATAAAATGAAACAATTGCTTCAATTAATATAGAAAGAAAGAAAGAAAAAGAGAGAGAGAGAGAGAGAGAGAGAGATTGCGCGGCGAATAATAAATGATTGATATTTTAAAAACATTATTTTTTGTGCAGTAACGCTATTGTTGTACAACGTTTGCTTCGTGGAAAATGGGCTATAACTGACTTCCCGATGGCTTTTTTTCAACGGGCTATCGATCATGTCGTTTTTACGCTCGTGTAGAGAAGAGAAGATATTTTAGTACAGTTTCGGAGCAGAGCTTTCCTGGGAGAGCCTCTCCCATACTAATTCACCTAATAGAATCGTAGAAAAATAGCGGCAATGGGCGCCGTTCGTTTGGTATATCAACGCATCATTTACGATCTAGTCATAAATTTAACGCTAAAGTCAATTAACGCTAGGTGCAACTGCGGTCAAGCACCGCACGCAACGGACACGCTATACATTTGTCTCGCGGCTGAATAATGCATGCGCAGTTGTTGTTGTAAGACATGTCCCACTTAAATTTTACGTTCGCCATTTCGAAAGGTTTAGTTTGCCTACGTCGCATTACGAGAAGTAGCACGAGCATCGTAAATAGCCCCCTCCCCCCTCTCCCCCCTTCCCGTTCTTTTACATTGTGTCAACCTAGCAATCTGTTAAATTGTTCGATATCAAAGAACACTATCAATCTCGGATGTAAAACGGAATAAATGTTTCATCTTACATTATGTTTAATGTAGCGATATTTGATGTACGAGCCGACTAACTCCATCGTTGACGATAGGAAGAGATAATAAAGTATGAATGAATAGAATCAATGATAGCAATCGTGCTCTTATAAATCATTCATCGATAATAATTATTTGTAAATTAATCTCCCGTATGATCTCAAGAATGATATATGATGATGAGTATTTAGATAGATATATTAATATGTTTGTTCTTATCTATTATATTTATAATTCTTTACATCGCATTTTATACATGTATATATATATATATATATATATATATATATATATATAATTTATTAGAGAAGTAAACGGGCAATTAAGTTATACTTGAAAAAAACGACAAATGTAATTTATATGAGAAATGCTGCGAAAATCCTATCATGCTCGACCTCGACCGACTTGTCTGACATGCAATAATTATGACATTATAGTTGCGCGTGGATATTCCAGAGCGGTGACAAAAAATTATCGCGAGGTAATTATGCGATTACGGCATTCGGCCATTAGAAAATTACGCTCGCTCGGGTAATTTCGCGCCGGTGACTTCGGACACTGTTGTGTACGCGAGCGATTTATTACTATAATCGTATCCGAAGACACGCTAAGTGCGCGGATACGATCGATAACGATTACAAAACGACGCGGGATACACAATGGCAACGATTTAGAAAATGATCGGTGTCGAAATGATTATTCGTCATTATCCGAAAAACCTGACAGAAAATTGGATATTACCTCTCGCGGTGCGGTTTAATATATTTTTCGCTTCATTATCGATATTCAAATTAATCGCTCGATAAATTGTTCCGCTATATATCTTTATGTAACATGAAACATTGCGCTCTCAAATATCGATTTTACAGAGAGTTGTCGAGCGATCAATTAACTTGGCGATCAATTAACATGTGCTGCATGAGATTCGTTTAACGAACATAAATTCGCTAAAACTTGATTAATCAGAAATAAAAAAATCGAACAGCTATTAATTTAGTGCTAGTTAACACATCACTCAATAAGTCTCCGGTCTAACTAAGAAAAACAATTTTTTTTTTAGAAATCACGTGGATCTGTCAACAATGTTGCCATATATGGGGACTTATTGAGTGATGTGTTATATACGTATCAACTGAAAACTTTTTTCTTTCTCAATCTGAAGTCCCGTCTGTTTTTTAAAAAATTGTTTTGCCTTGCAAAAAATATATCGTAAAAAAATTTTATGCAACATGATTAAATTACAAAAATAAAATATACAAGGACTTTCGATTTCAAAGAAAAATGATTCTTTTTATATATAACATCAGACATCGTTCGCGATAACGAAGTCTGATGTTGCAATACAAGATCATTAATCTATCAGATCCATTGCCTATGTGCGATTACTAAAGCTCGATAATATCGTCAAAATATTGAGAACATAATCAATAAAAAGAAACAGAACAATCTTGCTGCAACGTTATTATCCATTATTTCTAAAATAATGAGATGAATCAATTGTAAAAAAAAATATATATATATAATTTGTTTTTAAATATATTGTAAATAATTACATACTTTTTTTATCCCAATTTTTTATACCAACTGACTTATCTTATTATTCTGCACATAAAAGTATTACGGTGAGATTATCAGAAATATTTTACGAGATATTTTATATCTTATATCAGAATATGTCAGAATAAAATATAAAATAACTCGAAAAATACTTAATGAAAAAATACTTCATTATAATGCGTTGAAAAGCTCTCAAGATAAGAATATGTAATGAAAAATAAAGGTGACTTTCAAAATTTTTTGAACGCTTCCATCCGAAAAAAAAAAAAACGGAAATTACAAAAATGTAGTTCTTTCGAAATAATTTAACTTTTGTCTTAAATCTTTTTGTCTAAAATCAACATATTTATAAAGATATTTTAGAAGGAAATTTTTAGTAGCTCAGCCTGTATAAAAGTATTTTATTTTACTTTTGGCTTAAAGTTTTCAATTTTATATATACTATTTGTATGTGTAACTATTTAAAACAGGAGGGGGGGGGGAGAGAAAGAATACATCAAAAATTATATTTGGCATTATATGATAGATCAGACAGCTTTGGTGTAAAAATAATTCATGACTTGGAAAGAAGAAAATGATAAGATAAAGTATATAAAAGAGAATTTAATATATGCATATATCTCAAGGCAACTTATATCTTAAAGTTAACTTATTATAATTTCGAACGTTTAATTTTTAAAGAGACGAGGAAGAATTATAGTTTTAAAACAGGTTTCATCCGTTATTATATATCCGTATAGATTGAGTTGTTCTTGAGTCAGCCGAACTGTCTCACGTTAAGGACAACGAACTATCATTGTCGGATGAAAATAGACTCTGGAGACGACGAAATGCGTTTGCGCGCGCGCCTTTCTTCAGTCCATTTTTCGCGGTGGAGAATCTTTCTCTTCTAATGCAAAGAGGAAATTATTCCGCATCATCACACATACGTTGTCGGGATTTCCAACTATTGTCGGATTGTTGTACCAAGGTCCAAAAAAAAAAAGGTGATTGCTGCTCACGAACGAAAGTCAACCAAAACATTCCAAGCAAGCAGGATAATCTTGATATTTTTCTGGTAGGGACATTCAATTATTATATTAATGATTTTGAAATATTTAATTGAGAATGAAAGTCATTTAACAATGAAAATATATTTTCGGTTTATAAAGAAACAGACGAGTGACGAATTAGCCGATATTAAAATTAATAAAGTTTTTTTACATGATTCGATTGTACATTGTTTGCATCAATGCACTTTTTTTATTTTTGTTTGCACACCTCTATTAAGAAAGTTAAAGAAAAAGAAGAAAAAAACCTTTTGGAGGAGCCAAAAGTTGACAAAATTGATGAAACTTTTAATATCGGGGAGCTAATTTCATCTGTCTTAAAAAAACAGTATGATAGAATTAAATTATAATAAAGTAAATTATTTATTTAAATAATCAAAAACTTGTCAAGTCCTTATTTTATTCTTTTTTTAGGTGCCTTCTGAATCCATATAATTGTCAATAAATTGCATTAAACTTACCCGCGTGAATGTTTCATCATCATTAGACACGTACTCCATATTAGTCCCAAATGAATATCTAGATGTGCCAATTGAGACGTAAGCGAATTGAAATCACGTAAATGAAAACTTAACATTACAAAAAAAAATGCAAAAACCAAAGAGTGTATTTAATTTTTAATTCGGTTTTCGATCGGTTATTATATTAATAAAAATTAAAGTCTCCGAATCAAACAATTGTTGGAAGAAATAATTGCTTATTATTACGTAGGAATATAAATCGGAATATAAATTTGAAATATAAATCTTTTCGTGTAAATTAACGAACATTTATGAGATGCAAATGCATGAATTATTCTACGATACGCCTCTGGCAAATACAACATTACTCGATGAAAACAAACAAATCTTAAAAAAGATTTATTTTAAAAGTGAAGAATTTACTTTTTTGTATGTTTATGTATTATATATTATTATCGAAAGAAAACAGATATATATATATATATATATATATATATATATATATATTTATTTATATATTCTCGTTTCATCATCAGACAACTTTCTAGCACCAATTACATTTATTTAAAAAAAAATCACTTTACAAATTACAAGTAAATTCAAGAGATAACTGATAAAGATGTAAATAAGCTGCTTGCAATCACATGAGAAAATAACAAATAATAAGATTGGCTTAATCACCAAATGAAGGGAGAAAAGTGTGTTTAAAAACGAAACAAGAACGACGAACAGATTAAACGTAGGCTCGAATTATCACTGAAGCGACTTCCTCAAAGCGAGAAAGGATCTAACGCGGTTCTAAGAAGAAGGGTAGGAGGCGAACGAAGTTCAATCACTAGCATAACGTTGGTGGTGGATCGACGGTTGTCGAAGTCAGGGATGTATTGAGCTTGAGAAAGTCATCGGTCCAGATAGATTCAGTATTCAAGATAGCATTGATATTTTCGCAAGATATATCAAAAAAATAAGATAACATTATAAAATAAAGATACAATTTCTATACAACCTTGAGATAATTTGCATATATTTTTTTTAATCGTTTCAATTTGTTGACAATTGATATTCAAAATCGATATTTACTCTCCTATAAAAAAAAAAAAAAGAAAAAATCAAATTATATTAATCGAATTTTGTATGCAAGTTGCTGTAATTATTTTATAACATAGATATAACGATGAGTTATTATTACTATTTTATAATCTTATAATAAAGTAATGCTGTTCGTCGTATAATTTAGAATTTTAATATTAATATAATTTAGAATAATTTAGAAATTTAATATTAATTTTTATAATAACAAAATTTATATAACGGCGATAGTTTAATCGAGAAAATTTTCAAAAAAAGTTTGGAAAATTATGAAGTCTGAGAGCCATCACTGCCGACAAGCGGCCGAATCGGTCATGCGGCCAAACACCTCCGTGCAGCTTTCTAATTGTTCTTCCTGATCGGCTCTTACCGGCAGCATGCGATTATATAACAAGTTGTTGTACCGGAGAAAAGTCAGATAATATTATTCAAGCATAATAACGATTACGTGGCGCGCGTTGACGATTACGGCAAGAAAATCAGACGAAATTTTGCGTAGTCCCGGAAAAATCAAGGCTCTTTTGAAAAATCTCGTATATACATTTCGAATTAATTGACTTGACGTCTCCCCATTGTTCTTATAAAACAGTTTTTTTTTTTTTTTTTTTTTTAAACGCTGCGACTTTACAGATTTCCTTATTTTTCTATTATTCCATAAAAAAAATTTCTTCGAGAATAATAATACACTTTTGAATAAAGTTGATATAAATAATGTATTTACGTTACAAAATACAAGATATTTCAAGAAGATGCAACAGGTTATGCTGACATGGACTTTTAATGTAAATATTAAGTCCTGCGAACTATGTATATGTAGCTCGAAATGCATATTATAATCATCGCGCGATGTCACTTTATCAGACTCTGACGTCAAACATCTTATTTTGATTGCCGCATTTGTTATTCAATTAGCAAAATTACCAAATATCGTTAAAATCACAAAACTAAATAAAATTGCATCACTGCAAATTAAATTGAAAATAAACTTAAACTAATACAAATTAACATAAGTTATTGAATTAAATAAAATTAAAACACAAGATTTCCTTAAAATTATTTATTTTAATCAGGAATTATAAAAAAAGCATCTTTAAGATCAATATATATATTAATCACTTTAGGAATATTTTGCGTTATAATGCAAAAAATTAACTTATTTTAGAACTTAAATAAATTAATGCAAGATGTCATCAGAATGATCATAATCAAAATGTCATCGTAAGTAAATCAAAATTGCATCATAATTAAAAATAATTGTAAAAAATTTTAAATGATGCGATGCTACATGAAGACACAGTGCAAAACGATGCATTGAAAGTCGTATCACGTATGCAAATTAAGTGCAAAGAAGAGGTCGACTGGCGGAAGAAGTGAAACGAGACGCAAAATTGACGGCGCCAGGCGTACATAAGGCCGAGTTATGTCAAGTTATACAGCGTGTTTACTTTCTAACCTGGCATTATTACGTGGACTTTCAACGAAAGTATTATGATTGCAGTTGCAATAAGTAGTGATATTATCGATTACAATAAAAATGTTGCGCAGCCGCAATTGCGAAATCTGTTGATTAAGAATTGATCTGATAGACGCATATGTCAATATTAAGATAATGTCGATAATGAAGTAAGCAAATGGAGAAGTACATCAAACAATTATAAAAAAATGTAAGCGAAAGAAAAACAAGATCTTATCATATATTCGACACGAAATTTGCCTTTGTCATTGTTATTTTTATATTTCCAAGCATTGTAATATGCGTCTGAATTGCAATATAATGCCTTAGCAATGCAAATGAATATCAGAGGTCCAATTCGCAAAGTTCATTCGATTCATTAAACATATTGCTCGAACCTTGTCAGTGTGCTACGTAGTTGCTAATTATCTGCTCAATCACTGTAATGGAAATCCTAATTAGGGATCATGCTTCGTATTCAGAATTTCTTTATGCCCCGCATTTATGACTCACGATGCCGAAAATGATTTTGTAAAAGTCAGTTCTTTTATATGTGGATACATTTTTTTTCAAACTATATCATTTCGATAAGGGGAATCTAAATCGCTTTTGTTAATAATCTTCAAAATAATGCATTTTTTAGAAAAATTTTATTGTAATTTTATTTATACTTTAATTAATTTTAACAAATTATCAAATTCCAGAAAAACTTGTTTTAATTTTGTTTATTATTACAAAGATCATATAATTTAAAACTTTGTATTAAGGAACATATGATTCTCGCAATATGTCGCAATTGCAAATGAGGAAATATAAAATTTTCTTACAATAAAAAAGGCATTTTCAAGTAGGTGACATGAAAAGTTGATGTTCTCTATGTATGAATACAATTCTACTAATCATTGAAAAAAATCACGCGAAGTAATTTTCCACGAAGAGGAGGTAACAATAAGACACGTGTAGTCTGTTTTTATTCTAATTTGTTTACATCTGAAAATCAATGCACGTTCTCCGCGCTTATAAATATGAAACACTTGTGAAACATGTTAAGTATCAATAAGGATGCCATAAACAAGAATATAAGATAAGTAATGCGTTTGATGACGATCGACACTCAACATCCGACTTTACGTCGCGGCTACAGATCACGCAACATCACATATTGTTGCGTTAAATGGCATAACATGCAAATTTCTCACTTAAGTATAAGATACAAAGATTCTTTTAAAATTTTCTTACTTTTTTTTTTTTTTTTTTTTTTTTTTGAAATAACATAATGTATTATTTTTTGAAATTTTAGATATTTTCACAAAATCTTAAAAAAAAAATATAATCGATTTCACGGATTTATAATTTTCAATGCGTAATTAAAAAGAAAAAATCGTGTGCATTTTAAGAAACGTCTGTTTAAGTGCATGTAAAGAAATTAATTAATTAAATATTTCAAATGCAATTGCGCGCGCGTGTTCGCACGCGTGTTGGAATTCTCATACCTACGTTTTACATTTGAGTTCATTCTCGCGGCCTGCTTTTCGTGGACTTCCGGCCCGGCTACGGTTACTAAGTATATGTGGATAATGAATACAATCGAACGATTTCGCAAACGATAGGAAGCGTTACAAACGATGCTATTGATGCTGTTGTTAATTATACTTTAACTGTTGATTAATTCATCGATTTGCATCCATAAAATCGCACATATCATTGTATTATCTAGAATAGTTTTTTCTTTAACTTATTAGTATTCTGTAATACATACTCTATAATACATACATATTTGATGATATTGTTGCAAATCCTCACATTCTATTTTAGTCTGTTGCAATTTATTAACACTACTTAATATTTTATTAGATAACAGAGCTTCGTATTATATTTAACTTCTTAATTTTAATAGAGTTTTCGACTATTTAATGACAAGGAACAAGTATAGTGAAAAACTTGGCGTAAAAGAGCTGTTTGGCAAACAGAATTTTATTGAAAAATTTATATGTGCATTCTTTTGTTAAATATTCTGATGAGAAATCGTAAAAATTATAAGATTTTTCATTAAAATAAATGTAAAAAATATTTTTTTCCGTATCCTTTTTACTTTATTAAACAAATATTGTTTCCGAAATAAAATATTTTTTTCGAGATTTTTATTTCAAATGTATAATTTATGTTAAATTTTATTTCATGAAAAGATACTAAAGGGCACAGTTAAGAAACAATTTTGTCCAAGCAAATATTCTTCATTGTTATAAATAAAAACTCTACATTGACAGATATTAAAACACAATGGCATTTTTAAAAATTAATAACAAACAGTTCAATTATGATTCTCTAAAAATACATATATGAAGCAGTAGCTTTTTATATTGTTATATTTGTCCTGTCTATACAATTCATAAGAGAAATAAAATAAAATATTGTCAGAATGAAAAAAAAAAAAAAGAACATGTGCTAATAAATATATGCTAAAAATTTACATTGAATACTGCGTTGAATTTGCAAAGTGTAATTTATAAAGTAATTTATAAAGTAATTTATAAAGTGTTAGCCTTTATCATTTTTGAATTTCTTAATTTCAAAAATTTCATATTTATATCGCTGTTTGTCTCGTCTTTGTCATCCCTCCGTTCCATGCGAAATTATGTCTCAGTTATGACTCTGACTCACGTATTTTATCAGTGTACGAGTAATATTAGAACATATGGTATAGAGAATCCAGTGCAATCTGCTTCTCGAATGTTGACGCGACACAAGATCGCGAAACAATATTTGAATTTAGCGGAATGACACTTGATGCTCTCTTTCATTGATTAATTTTTTAAATATATTTTTTATATAAATGTATTTTTATTATATTTTTTTGAATGCGTGGAATACTATCACGCATACACCCACAATATAGATGAGAATTTTATAATATTGATATCGTAATGATATAAATATAACTAAGAAATATTATAACTTCATCTTACAAATATATATATATTAATTTAATATGTTTATCAATTTTGCTCAAGCAATAAAGTATCAATATTAAATTTTAATAATTTTTTAATATTATAATTTTTAATTCTAACAATGAGCTATTTGTTTCATCTAATTTAAAAATCAATTTTAAATCAAACAGATTTTTTCTAATACTATACTGAGTTATTCACTATTTTTGTACTTTGTACAGTATGTCCACACGCTCCTATGGGATAAGAGAGAACCTGTCCTTAAAAGGGCATGCTAAGAGTCCGATTAAAGTTCTTCTAGAACAAAGCATGCATCGAGAGAAAATAACATTCTCCATTCATTTACTCGTAAAAAGAAAAATAATGTAGTGAGAAAGGGTCGACTTTTGACCTCGGAATCCTCTCTTGAAAGTTAAATAAATATTTACAATCAGTCCAGAAATCCTGAGCACTTGACGCACGCTGAATGTTTTTAAATCCGACCCGAATACAGTTGCGTCGCGTCCGCTGCTCGGATTTCATTCAGGAACAAAGACATTACAAACGTTGATGATTCAAAACTTATTATTAGTCTGAGGAATTATTTTTTAGGAAAAAACTCTGATTTCGAAGGATTAATTAAATAGTTAGAAAACTATTCAAGTCCAAATATTTGAAAAATTCAAAATTATTCAATTTCGATTATGAATTTAACGAATGCGTTATATATATTTTCTAATTTTTTTCATCCACATTACATATAATATTATAAATAATATTATTATATATCGACGAATATATCAATCTAATTTTTAAATCAATGAGCGGATAATTTTTTTTTATTATTATTATTATTGCTTTTTCTCGTCTATTTATTTTTTTTTATCAATTTATATCTATTATAAATGTCAATTACCAATGAAGGATTATCATAATGTCATAATTAAAGATACGTCATGTGAAACGAAACGTGAAAGCATATGATTATCTAATATTCTAATAAGGCAAGAAGTAGCGCACGTAAAAAACCCAAGGAAACAAAAAAAAAAAAAAAAAAAAAAAAAAAAAAAAAAAAAAAAAAGGAAAAACGTGGTTGGCCTAAAATGTGAGCGATGGCTTCTTAA
>JBCAUJ010000089.1:219264-259265 GCA_038406275.1 Cataglyphis albicans | reverse complement strand
AAAAAAAAAAAAAAAAAAAAAAAAAAAAAAAAAAAAAAAAAAAAAAAAAAAAAAAAAAAAAAAAAAAAAAAAACACGGAAACAAGGAAAAGCGTGATTGGCATAAAATGTGAGCGATGGCTTCTTAAGCGCAATGTCAAGGTATTGAAATTTTTTTGCAATTATAGTCGATTACACTGACAATAAGCTTGTAACACGACTGGCTGGTAGAGAGCCATGCTTTGTTCGCCGCAAGGAGAAAATTCTTTGGATATAGAGATAGTATTGTACAATAAGGAGAATATGGAGGTCCTTATCGATCTTTTCGGATTGCGTTCTCAGAAACCACTAGACTACAATATAGCCAAGTCCTTTGGTCTCATCGCCAGATTCTTGGAATTACATAACGCGGAATCATGGAATTTAAATTCTATACGAGATCGAAATCTTTTTTTGTATAATTTGTATAATTCAAAAATTGGTGTATAATACGATCGCCATTGTTTCTCATTGTACAACTTCGATGAGCTTCGAAAATATCGTGCATGTATCTAAAAAACATCCTATTTTTTTCAAGTGTCTTTTCTCAGATATTTGAATATTTGTGTATTTTCTTTTAAAGTCTTTCGTTATATCAAGTATGTTTTCAAGATTTGATCCAAGAAACGAAACGTTCTACTAATCACGAAACGAGAGCAAAGCGAGATATCTCCTTGATTTGGCTTGCCTCGCGTGAGATTAGCAGTGCGTTATCGGTATTTATTTTCATCTCAAGTTTAATTTTTTTTTTATAATTTTTCAGTCTACAAAAAATGTACATGTATATAAGTGTAAAAATATTTTTAAAAAAGACCATATATATATATATATAATTTAAATTTAAAGATATATATATATATATATATATATATCTTTAAATTTAAATTTAAGTTTTCTCGCTATCTTCTCAAAGATATCTCGCAGAAACGCATGGTCTTGAGATTTCTGACATCGGAAACGGAGTCAAGTTGCAAATTGGTGCCAACCTTGGAGCTGTCATCAGTGCATTACGCAATTGAACGTATATACATATATACATACATATATATATATATATATATATATATATATATATATATGTGTGTGTGTGTGTGTGTGTGTGTGTGTGTGTGTGTGTGTGTGTGTGTGTGTGTGTGAGAGAGAGAGACTGCGTTAAACGCGCTGTTGGTAATTCGACAACAATATTATCTTGCGTAATAACACTACGTCACGGCGGATCGATTTGAAAAACGTGCGATATGACCAGTTTCAACGTCGACCGGTTGCTGACCAGTCTTGATTGCATTAATTATACTAATCATACGAGATTAAACGTGATCGCGTTCAGGCAATGAGATAATTGCGAGAGCGCATGTCTATTTTCTCGACAGAGAATCATGTGGCAACCACAATCATCGGACAAAAAACTTATTGCGAATTATACAATACGATCTTTCTGACTTAACGCAAAATAAGAGAATCAATTTTGTATCTCGAGTTACCAGCCAATATCCCATTCTAATCTGTGTGACGATGATAACGCGGATCCTCCATTGGCAATCTCGTTGAAAGGTCAGGGGATCCACGGAATCGTTACTTTGTCGATTGAGTGGTTCATTTCAGGTTACACCTATGTGAAGCTATTTTAATCATTCTGCATGTACAACGCGCTCGATCGCCTGTTGACTGACTTTATAAATAGACTTTGGTAGGTGGATCGATCCTAATGTTCGCGCATACGTGAAGTCGTTAACGAAAATTTTTGCATTAGTGAACAAATTAATTGCGAATCAAGTCTAATTTTCACTTGGAATGTACAACTTATGTAAGATATGTCAATGATCAATTAATTATATTAATTGTAGTGTTGCATCAAACTATCTGTGCAATAAATAAGTTCAAATTTATCGAAAATTTATATTCTTATCGTATCAAATTCATTAAATTATATCATAAAAGAAATTTTACAATTAGACCTTTGCTCGATACGATTCGATACGACTCGATAAACCTAACAATCATGCGATTAGATAGATTAACTCCCGTGAAAAATAAGCAAAACACTTCTATCCTACTTGTAAGAAGAAAATCGCAAAGAAATAATATGCATTTTCCATTCGTCGGAAAAACACTCTATGTATGCCTGCATCCTGCATCATCGTGCATCTAAATATTCATTATCGGTGTTCGATTTATTGTTATTATAGTTTCATAATTCATAATTTCATCTTTGATTCTTCGACGTTCCTGAATAATAATCGATCAAGTTCGATGAATAAAATATAATCTGCTGCACTTATTCTCTCTCTCTCTCTCTCTCTCTCTCTCTCTCTCTCTAACAACATGTACATATAAATCCGCGCATATATGAACACCTACAATGATTTCAAATGCGATGGCAACAAATAGCAGTTAAATAAACTTTTGAGTAAACGATGGTAAGGATGTAAAGGATGTAAAGGATGAGTAAATATATATCCTATCGTTCGCAAAGTCGATTCTCGAATTAAATTTCTCGAACGTGAACGTTTGCCACGGGTCGCGCAACGATTCGACGATCGATCCCGCAATTTACGATGGGAGTTACCTCTAGCAAATTCTCGTTAAATATCACGCGCGCGCGTGCGGGAACGTCTCTCACCAATTTACTAACGGATATTAATAGTCGCCCCACACACACACCGAGCTAGTATTAGAGCTCCCTTAAAGCTACGAATACGTACGGCGTAGGAAAAACGTTAAATTTTATTAATCTCTCTGCCGTTGTTTTTGTGAAGTCGATAAATATTTACGAATAGATTATATACGCATTAACATACCTCAAGTATTCATTGATACGAATAAATATATGTTTATTGCCTCATGAATATACGATGAAACAAGTGAATAATTTGAAAACAGTATTAAGTTTAATGAAAAAATGAGGCTTTTCTTGTTGCATCTTATCAATTTTAAGAAGTTTGCATTAATTCTAGACTTGGCAAAAAATTTCGATAAAAACTAGATTAACTAGAATTAACTAGATTAACTAGAATTTACCTGAATTAACTGAATTAACTAAATTAATATATGAAAAGAATAATAAAAAGATAAGATTATTGAGAGAATTATTGAGGTCTAATTGAATATAATAATATTAAAAGTTTTTTTTTTTTTTTTTTTTTTTTATATATATATATAAGAGATATTTTCAGAACGCTGTCTATAATGGAAAATAAATATTTTTCACGATAATAAATTGAAAAAGATCTACAAGTATAATTGACAAATATATCTAGACTTTAAAAATGCATTTTAATTGTAAAGCAGAGAGATAATTACAAATTAAATGAATTAAATGAAAATGCAAAAAAATTTTCAAAATACGAAGACGCCGTTGTTAATAAATCTAATAAAATATGCACATTCATCGTCTTGCCATAATTTTTTAATATCGATAGTCATCATATTAGATAATATGAAATTTCTACGTATTCCACATATTAAAATATATCATTAAGGATATTTTTGCATGTAAATATATCAACAAAATATCTCGATATTTCTAATAATAAGACATCAGAAAGCGCGATCAAATAAGGAAATAAAATTTCAAAATTTGATAATATAAGAGAAAGATAGGCGGTTAATTAATTTTAGATATTTTGTCCGAATAATAAATCAACGCGATTATGAACGTAGTGAAGAATTTATACTTTTATCGATCGCCTCTCTCCTGGTGTCACCAATCGATTAACTCGACATAACAGTTACAAGAACATATGCATCGTGTGGTCGTTGTTGTTCTATTAGCGATTTACCATGGATAGTAAATCTACGGTTATAGCCGCGTGATTGTTCAAAAAACGCGCGACGGCAATCAAAGAGTAATTTTTACTTTTTTGTCTTAATTAATTACCGTTGCATGCATACGGGATGTCCCGCATTTGTTTCATTTGCGTGAGATAAATTTACGATTATTATTATTATTTTTTTTTCTTTTTTTTTTTTTTTATTCAGAAAATTACGACGCAATATTTTCACGACGTCACGCATCCATGTGTGCTTTGTACATCGTTTATAAATTGCCGACTAGACACCGTGGGATACCTTGTACACACAAATCGCTCGTGTTTACGCATCGTTTATATCGTTCAGTATTGAACGTGTCCGCCACGTCGAGAGCGGGAGAGAAGCAACACCGATTTCATCGATAAGCTACGCAACATGGCGATTTTGTGTTGGTGAATCGATGCGCCGGTGATCGGCCACATGGAGAATTTTCAACCGCTCCATGTTATTTCTATGCTTTTCACGCTTTACACGCGCGCATGATACGTGCCAAGCCAAAAAGAGGCAAACGAAGGAGTCGCGCGACCACGCAGATTCAACCGTAAGCACATCTATGGACGTCCCGCTACTAAATATAACTGCTGTTTGCTGCGGCTATTTCCTACTCGAGAGATAAACGCGAGACAAGAGGAAAGAAAAGCACGCGCGTCCCCTTGCTTTCGCCGCCCATTTTCGCCAAAGGAAATCTGGATCTCTTTCTAAAAAATTTTTACTACAACATTATTATCAGCGCTTATCGGATGATAAAATAATCTCAAATGTGAATAAACTCCCGCGTCTGCAATTTAACTAAGCACTCGCACTTGATAAAGGGTAAAGAAACTATTTAATTCAAACAAGTCAGTTGTGCGATTCCATACCAATAAAATCGCAATTAAAACTTTGACGTATTTCACAAATTTTCAGATGTTTAGAGCTTTCTCTGAGAAAATTCACGAACGTTATAAATTTTAAAAACTAACATGACAAGTTATTGCAAATTGAAAATAATGAATACGATTTTATAAGTAAAATTATATTCGCTTTTTTTTTTTTACTGTGAAAAACGCAATTATTTTACAAATTTATTTAAATAATTTTCATAAAATCACAGTCTTTTACTTATATATTTATTCTTGTCAATATCATGTATTAGGATGTTCCATTTTAAAGATATTTAAAAATCGACTCTTAAAATAATTAAAGAACTTGTCATTAAAAATAAATAATACAAAAATGAAAATTAATACATTCATGCAGATATAATAAAAAATATATTTATTAAAAATTCCCAAATTCTATATATAATATTTCTCTAATATAATTTGTGTGCTCACAACGACATTTTGAATTTGTCACAGATTGTTACAGGATTAACCGTGCCAAATATTTCAAAATCGCAAAATACACAAACAGAATACCGTCAAAGAAAACCATTTTTTTAACACGATCTGTCAACGTACAGCGAGGAAACGCAAATGAAATGTCGGTAGAAAAATGCTAAGATCGCGAGAAAACTTTCGATACCGTTGCTCGCGAAGTTATTTCACAAAGAGCATTTAAACATCGGTAAAATCATCGGAGAAAACCGGAAAGTAACAGCCTTGCGAGTATTCAAGGTCTTGGGTATTACCAGCTTGGCAATTACACAAGATGTATGATAAGTATGTAACAACAGAATTTGGTATAAAAAAAGTCTCAACGGAAAATTAATTTTTACACTTGCGATAAAAATCACATTGCGGTGTCAATTACATTTGTATGATAAATGATGAAGAATGCGAATGATGTCGAGTTTGGAAATAAATAATGAAATCTTGCTCTTTCGTACATTTCGCGAATAAATCTTTTAGCTTAGTAAATTTTTAATTCATGATTAAAAAGAACAGCTAAAAAATTGAAAAATAGATAAACTTAAATTCGATTAAAGCTTCTCAAAGAATTAAAATTCGATTTATCCGAGATCAATTTTTTATTAATAATTAATCATTTTTATCAAATTAAAGTAACTCCATTGTATTAGTTCATTATTGGAAACTTTCTCGGGCTATTCGCATTCATTCCCATAGCAACGAACTAACGATCAGACAGCGAAATTTCGAAATTGCGCTCGATAAGCCTGCCATTTCTGTTTCATAAGCTTTGAGACGCGTCTAGAATGTAACTGTGAGCTGCAAATATTTACCCTAAATTCGTGCGCCAACGCAGAAGCGTAATATTTTAATCGGAATTTTAGTCTCTGTCTCTATCTATTTGACGTAATATTCAAATATAATACTTGACTTAGTTTATACACGGACGGATAATAAATCCTCTTCCCCTCCCCCTCCCCCCTCCTTCTTCTTTGTTTACTTTATACGATATTTTTAATTTTCAACTGCTTTTAATATAGACTTTGTATCGTTAATATTATTCTTGAAAGAATTAATGCGAAGCAAATCATTTACATATCATTGCTAATTTATCTATGTATATTAAAAAATTATAAAATATTATGTTTATGAAATTTAAATTATATTTAGATAAACATCCACACACACAATGTGTGCGCGACAAGAGACATATTTAACAAAAGATTATTAAAACTTGTGAAATAACTTATTGTTAGCGGCATAAAAGTGCAATCGAACAAAGGTTTAGTTTTCCATGGTCAGTGCGAATATTTTTCTCGGTCGCGTGTCCGCAGGTAGAAAAATACCGTCATCGAATACATGATTATCTGTGAAATGAAAGCTTAGATTGGGTATTGAAAACGCTATGCGAGCACTGTTGTATGTCGCAACCTTTAAAAGGTCAGGGCTCGTCTGCTCGGATAAAGCGAAACAGAATAAAGTTTCGAACATACAATAAAAAGTTTTGTTGTAAATATACGTATACGGCAGCAAAATTTTAACAGCAAAAATCTAATGGAGAGATAAAATAGCCCATACCCTAATATGTTTCTTCAAATATTTATGCGATTATACTTGGCGATTCTAACGATATTCAGAGACGGATATCCGTAAGTAATATATTTAAAATATTTTACGCACAGCAAAAATAGGGCAAAAACGTAAAAATTTTTAATTCCATCTCGATCGCCGATCGAACAAAATAATCACGCTCTTCGCGAAGAAAATGTGCAATTCTGGTCGATGTAGAATCGAATATGAATCATGCGTAATTTACATAGAGGCTTCGTATAATATCGAGAATTGATCTTTCGACACAGTTTCCGGCGCGAAAACATCACATCTGACGACCTCGAGAAACACGAATAAAGCACCGAAAATCGCTATAACAACATGGCAACTCTGAAGAAACTAGTTTCCAGTTCTTCTCGCTTTCAATATTTGCCACGTGCAATTTATCGAATCTCCGGTAGTGGCCTTCGATAGAAATCCTTTCGGCAAGGAAAAGTTCCATGTTTTTTTTTTTTGGATAAAATCCGGTGGTAAAACCGGTATTTTTCGGAAAAAAAAAAACCGCCAAAAAACTGATCTATTAAAAATGTTGAAAGTGTTGAAAATTAAGTAGAAAATCTTTTTATTTATATTCATGATTTAAGAGAGTATTTTTCGAATTTAAACTTTAATCGAAATATAAAATCCATAATAAATTAAGAAGCAACGTAAAAAATAATCAGTTTTTTATTACAAAATGTTGAATAATGCGTATATTGATGAAAATTTTTCATTCCGTTACTCATATTTTTCTTAATAAATTAAAAATTAATATAATATTTAATCATATATCTCTAAAATAAAAACTGAAATTTTTACCACTCACTGGATTTTTTCAGCCAATCCTGGTTTCTCCGGACATCGACCAGGCATCGGAGAAACCAGGCGAGCCGCATATTCGACGTCGGAGATAAAAGCAATCGTGCGCCGATGAAAAAATTTTTACCGTCGTCGCGCAGATGAAAAGAGCGGATTATCTTGACGCTTTTGCGACGTCAAATTTTCGACTCGACTCCAGATCGTACCGGTTTTGTAGGTTCGGTTTAGCCGCTACGTACATGGAAATATCCATCGCGACGATGCGCCGGGAACCATTACGTGCCAACAGAGTGCAGAAGTACTCACCTTGAGACGTTTAAGCTTGCCGTCCCTCGCAGCGTTATACACCACGCTCTTAAAATCCATTTTCACATACTCCGGAGCCCACGTCGCGTCGGCTAGGCAGCCTCCCCTTCGCACGTAGAGTGTATACGTATTTCCTCTCGTAGTCGATGTCGTCGATGTCGTCGATGTCGTCGACACCCCGGAGACTGATGTGTTCGTGGAGCGGCGCTTCCTCCGCTTCCCTCTCTCCCCTCCCACTTACTGTAAGGCGGTAAGACGAAAAAAAAAACACGCGGTGGCGAAAATCGCGTCACCTTTCGCTCATAAAAACATACGTTTGGAAACGCGAGGCGTCGGAAAATGGAGAAAACGTGTAGCGTAGTGTATTCGCGCACGAAGAATCGATCTAAACAAGCGAGAGGATGAAACAGTCGCGCTCGGTCCGTGTTTCCGTTCGTTCACTCGTCAGGTGGCGGTAGCAACCTAATTCGTTCGACGGTTCGTAAACGACTGAGCTCGCGTCGCGCTGCCAATTGCCAACCGCGCGGAGAGATCGATCGCCAGTCGATAGCCAGCTGTGCGCGCTCTCGGTCCCGATGACGCCGACGCATGCGCCGCGACGCCATGCGCGACTCGATCCCCGGCGTCGCGTTCGTCGACAATGTACATGCATTTTGTTCCTATCCTCTGGCCGAGTTGCCGCGAAAGAGGAATTTCCTCCTTTCTTTTCGCGTTCGCGGCGCTGTATCGAAAGGAAGTTACCACGATGTCTACATTCGTCTCGTTACCGATAGAGTACGCTGTTTGACGTATTGCGCCTCTTCGCCGATAGAATGCGCCGTCCGACGATCTTCAAGTGGCACAAAGTTTCAAAAGCAGGTGAAGAGTGCGGAACGTTCTCGTGATTTTAATTTGTAAGTATTCTCACTAATTATTTATTTCTTGCGATATATCCTCTGTTAGTCCATTATAACATATCTATTTGTGTGTGTGTGTGTGTGTGGGGAAGGTCTTGCAAAAAATGTATGCCAAGCATTATTAAAGCCAACTTACTAATAATACATATACTCTAGTCTTATGTAGCCAATAGAAAAGCGCGTAACGGAAAATTTAAACTTTTATTCGCCGTGAATAAATTTGTTTCAAATCGTTTTCTCGTAATAGTTTCCAATCATTTTTGAAAATTTTACTCTACGGGAATAAAGCGCGAAGAAACTTGCTGATTTTCTGCAGCTTTTCAAAATACTAACGAAATAATGCGCGATGACGAATTGTCATAAAATTTGTAAGGAGTCGTACCGATTCGTGATAACAGATTAATAATACTTTTTATCTTTAGCTTCTCCTACTTTGATACAATCTACATAGTTTTTGTAAAAAAGCGAGTTATCGCGGAACGGTTCGACGATAATTTGCGATATCACGTCCGTGGTAAAACGTATTCCAAGCCGGACGAGGGGGGGGGGGGGGTTAACGAGCTGAATATTCCACGTACCGTCGAGATAAGACGGACCTATTAGCCCCTCTTTATCTTTCACGTAGCTCGACAGCCAACTTTTCCGTCAGAGCAACGATTATCCGAGGGTGGTTCGCGTGTTTCGCCGAGTTTCACAAGGGTAGACAAAATCTTTTTACGATGGATTGTTTTCCCCGGATATGTCTCGACGCAGGCGAATATGTGACGAGGAAGTTCGTGTTAACAAATCTTTACAAACGAATCACTTCCGGTTTGACGAAAAGCATCGCGTGATTTTTTTCACGAACTGTAAATACGTTATCCGTAAAATGGTATAAATAAATTTTCACTAAATATATATTTTCGCATCATCTCGTTTATCGCTTCTCTATTAGCAGTACTATGTAAATATAGTTGATTGTATTTCTGTGTATGTAAATCAATGAGAGATATGAGGTCTATACGATTTCTCAATGACCTCGCATATGCTTCGTACAGATATCGATTTTCTTGACAATGCCGAGTCCGCGAAAGAGCCGTGTAATATGTATTGCTCGCTATAATTACCGACCAAATTGTTATGAACGAAGAGCGACTTGTTATTAGTCACGCGACAAGAAAACGCGGGAAACAACGACGTTGTACGGCTTTCGCTTTCGTGCGAAAATCATGCAAATAGCGAGCGAATCGTCATGCGCGTCACCGCGGAAGGAAATGTCACTCCGACGAATCAATTAATTCCCGAGTTTTTTTTCGATCGATCCGTAAATAATTGACTATGCGATTTTTTTCAGTATAAAAACGAGAATCAGGCCTTTCGGAAATACATACGCGTGTCGTATTAATTATTATTATTATTATTATATATATATATATATATATATATATATATATATATATATATATCCCTTAGCGAACACCAATCGCAAAAGTGTATTTACGGAAAATTTCCAATTGTGTTTACGACTGTTTTCCCCTACGACTGTTTCCAAGTAACTCCTCCGTGTTCGCAAAGACATCTTTTGCGCGCGCGTACATACACACACATATGTGCAATATTCGATCAGTACAGTGTGCGTGTAATAAACGTCATGTGCGTAATGAAAAGTGTGCGGCATGCGATGGAGGATGGAAAGAGACGGACGTCGATCCAATCCTACATTATCGGGCGACCACATTCTCGCAAATTGCGACACCGCCGTCACTGCGACTGAGACCGAATGACAATAAGTCGACGGCGAGCAGACGCGTTCGCATCGCGATCACGTACGCGTAGATTAGCGATCGTTTGTCCGGTTCACGATGCGTGATGACCGACTACTCCATCGCGATCGTCGGCTACTTGCTTATTGCGAATTAGCTCGCCGCGCTTAAAACAATAAACACGTGCATTGACAATAATAAACACGCGATAACGTAATATGTATCTGAGAATCGATGTTTTTTTTTCTTTCAATTTTATTATACTATGTACATTGTTTAAACATCTGCATTTCACATGTTTCTCTGTAAAAATTCCAGTAAAAATTTATTTAAAATTCTCAAAAAAAAAAAAAAATATATATATATATTGTATAATTGTTGTGTATAAATGGATATGTCAAATGTACCAACTACATATTACGTATAATAAGCATGTATGTTGTAATGAGACTAATTTTCCATACACCTGTGCATAACAGTCAATTGCGGTTGAAATACAATGAGTATATAGTTCTCTCACGGTAGAAATTCTGCGTAAATCGTAATGATAAATCGCAATGCGTGGGTAGCTTGAAAACGACGCATCTGATACATTGGAATACTTGCCAATAAACATATATACACTTATTTTCTGATGACGCGGCATTTTTTTGGCATCGTTATCCATTAATATTTAATTTACTATCATCTTACGAAATTGTAATTATGTCATTTCGTAATTTTATAAATTTTTGAACAATATTGAATATTTTCCGATTAATTTTCAGTTTCCGATATTTTATAACTTTAAAACGTAAAAAAGGGCGAGAGAACGACACGGTGCTTATATATTTTTTTTTTTTTTCAAATTTTGATTCTTTGAGTTTCAATATCTCTGATTCCATTATCTTGTCTCGGAACGAAACACGATGCGGGCATCGTATCCCGTCGATTTCTATTCATGATCGATCACGCCAGCGAGGAAGACATACATCTCGCGACGAGATGCCGCAGGAAAACGCATCGGTGCAATAGTCACCGTCGCTCTCTCATCCCCACCATTCTCTCTCTCTCTCTCTCTCTCTCTCTTTCGCTCGCCCGTAGTATTGGAATTTCGAAAAGCCGGGCTGCTCAGGTAGACAGCCCTGATTTAGAGCATCTCCCCTCCCGCCTCGGGTTGGCGGGCGTTTAACCGAATCGAGGATTCATCTCTCCTCGCGCGCGCCCTCAAAGCATCGCGCGGACGCGATGCATGAGCGGTGTGTAATATGATGAGCACCACACATACATATACGCGCTCGCGCGTTTCCTCGCATTTCCACCCCTCCCCCCTCTCCCCTCCGCCTTCCCCTCCTCTCATCCACACGCTCGCGGCGGTTACACCCACGCCGAGCTCTCTACTTACGTTGCCGGTTGACTCGTGTTGTCCGGCGCTCTCCGCCACTTTGACTCGCTCCATCTCTGTCGCAGTGTAGCGAACACGTATATGTACGTGCCGCATATATATATGTATATAACTACATACACAGCTCGATGCATTCGGCATTCCCCGTTGCACCTCCGATCTGTGGATTGCGGGGACATGAGCTGGCGAGAGAGGGAAGATTAAGAAACACGGCGGCGCGACAGAGAGCGGCGACGACGACGAGGACGACGAGGATGACGACGACGACGACGGGTGGCGGCAACGAGCGCCCCGCAGAGCATGGGGTATATCCATGGCACGAGAATGGTGAAGAGAGGAAGATGCTGTTGGCGGCGCGGGCGAGAGCGAAAAGCAGGGGTGTCGATAAAGAGTTTTCGAAACTTTTCGCACGCGGTCGCTCGACGGAGAATATATTTAATGCGCCGCTGAATCGCGTTGATCTCTCGCGTGATTGAAAATTGCCGACAAGTAATCGCGATTTCCAAACAATTTATACATTTATATCGATAATTATCAAGTGTCAATCTTGAAAAGTGTGTAACGCAGTTTTCTAATGCATACCCAATTTTCAATTATCTTAACGCGTTATATTTTTGGCGTAATTTTATGTTCGCGATTTTTGTCATCTTAAAATTTAAGGAAAAACTAGATAGATCAGTTAATGATATAATATTATTTAAAAAAGCTTATCCGTCCACTTCTTTCTTAAAGTTTTGATGCCTGTTGAATTTATAATAAAAAAAAATAGAAACGATTCGATCGTGTCGGTGCCGATTACGATGGGACTCGAGTGATCATTGAAGAAATTTGACAGATATATAAACCGATATCTTGCAAATTGATTGAAATTCGTCACGACGAACGACTCGAGAAAGAGAGAGAAGAAGAAGAAGAGGGTTTGATGTAAAGATAGCTACGAGTAGTATGTAGATTGAATTTTTTAACGGCCTTTGTGGAAAGAGCGACATCATAGAGAGAAAGAGAGATACAGAGTCTCTTATATATTCGTAACCCACAAACTCCGAAAAGACGACTGAGAGCTCTCTCGCCCCCGGCCCCCGTCGGTCGACGCCCTTGACTCGTGCGTCGTGCGCAGGAGAGTGGGGAGGACAACGGTTGGGGGTAGGACAGCTTGCGGTGGAAAGGAGACGCGAGACGGCGCGTAGCTGCCAGTGCTCAGTGTTCGGTGCTTCTTCTGTGTGCGTGCGCGCGTGTGTATGTCGGTACGCTCGCTCTCATTGATGCGTCGGTGTGGACTTGTCGCGGCGGTTTTAGTGTTGGTCGTCGCTCATCGGTGTGTTCGTGGCGGCGGCAAGCGGCGTTCGCACGTCCCCGTCGTCATCCACTACTACTCGGACTCGGCTCGCAGTCGAGCGTCGTACGTTGCGCGGCGCGGACGTACGCGACGTTCGCTCGTTCCCATTCCCATTACCGTTCTCGTTCTCATTCTCGTTCTCGTTCGTATCCCAGTCGCGGTGATCGTCGTACACGTACACATTCGAGACGTAGACGTGCCTTGACTTTGTGCATGCGTCTTCCTACGAAAGTGTCAGTGCCGGACGGAGCGATTCGCGCGGAAGAGAAGAGAGAGGCGCAGAAAGAGAGTGTGCGGCAGGAAACGCGAGTGCTTTTTCACCGCAGTGCCAAGACAGATTAACGACGAAGACGCGAGCGTCGGATGGATTTCATCGTGCCTACATTCATACTCCGCCGAGGATCTAGAATCGCGACGTGCCATGGATATTCCGAGGTATGCTAGATAACGCGTTTATCAAGATTCCGTTTCTCTCTTTCTTGGTATCGTAATTAATAATTTTTTGTTCGATCGGACACGATAATTATGATTAAAGAACAAGTTGAGTCGCGCGGAAGTTGGTTGCGTTAGATAGCGGCGCGTGAAGTCACGTGTCCTCGTTAGTTATGCGGTCAACTTCGCAAACGTGACGCAACGCGACGTATCGATGAAGCTCGGATAATACAGACGGTGGATTATTAGTTTCGCGACGAGAAAGAGAGAGACAACTTTTTCGCTTCGTGCGACGCGCGTCGCGTTAAGTAAGGTTATGTCGTTAATCTCTCACTTTCGATACTTCTGGCTCAAGGCTAATAATTATATAAACAGTGTTCGACCACCTTTCGCGAAACGAGGCAAAACGAAAATCGCGGCGACGAGCCATCCGCAAAAACTAATCTCCACCCTTCCCCCCCAAACGAATAAGCTTAATTCTCTGCGCTCTGCTTCTTGATCGATAAGGCACGCGATCTCTTCCGAGAAAACGTTGCCGCCAACCCGAGAACTCGGCCTTGTTAATTGAGTTTCAAACAACCGGCCCTGGATGCGCTCCGAATCTTTGCTTCTCGTTTAACGATCCTTGGCGTAGATCGCATTCTACCGCGACACGCTTAATAGATTATCGAGCAGATGGACACGAATGATTAAACTCAGTAATGATTCCATGTCGCAACAATGTGAACCTACGTAACTGCATTTATATCACTACAATTAGATCAAAATATGGTTATATTCCAAAAACTACCTCTTTACGATTAAATGTTAATATTTTTTCATGTTATTTTTATTAAAATATTTTTAGTAAAATATTTAATAAAATTATTGGAAAGATAATTAAATAATATATCGCATTATCATAAATTAAACAGTGTCTCAGATTAGTTTTCGAACGGATATATTTTGATCAATTTAAAATCAATTTTCCCTTTGAAAGAGAGAGAGAGAGAGAGGGGGGGGGAGGAGGGGGGAAAAGATCTTTTCATATAATTTTTCAATTTTTCATGTTAAATATCTAAATAATTAATTCTTGATGCTTGAAAATAAATTTCAATTTGTTATTAAATTTCAAACAAAAAAAGTATTTTTTTACATTACCAAATTTTGAAAAAAGAATATTATTGAATAATTGAATACATTGAATTATATGTGGAAAAATTTTAATTAACAATCCATTTTATTTTTCTATCAAAAAGTAACGAATCTTACATGTAATAATAATTCCATTTATATCTCTTAATACTGGTGCTACTTATGGATTTGGAGCATGAAGCAAGTAATTAAATTAATTAAACCATTGCTGTTGTTATTGGTAAGAATCTCGATGTTGAAAATATTTGAGAGGTAATGAGGAGAAACGGGAATTAATGATGTTTCGATGAGAGGTAATCGACGCGTTTCGTAAAATTGTTGCAGATTGACAATCCGTTTTCTTTATCATGCATGATTTGCGATGAACTTTTACATATCCCGTAAATTACATACTGTCTTTGCTACGAACTTTTACCGAAATAGTATTATTATTAGATGTGAACTTTGGAAAATTCGCAAAAAAATTTGAAAAAAAAAAAAAACTTTTATTTATTAGAAGCATATTTCGAATGTTTGTCAAATTAATTGATAATTCAGATTGGTACAATAAATTAAATATACTAAAGTTTAAAAAAAATTTCATTAAACACAAGTTTAATAGTTTTTACTGTTTATACGAGAAATTGCAATTAATAATATGCCCTGTTGAAACAGAATTTTTACACACGCACATTCTCAACTATTTCTGCGAGTCATTTAAGTTCTTTCTCTCGCCGTATAATTATTATGCTTTGTGAGATAAGGCTCTTTACGATGCCATGCATTTTATCAAGTTCGCGTCGTCGTCGCGTCGTTAATAGAGGCACAATCAGCCATATCGTAAGTAAATATGCGGAATGTTAGGACATACTGTCGCGTAATCCCGCTAGGAGTTATTAGCTTTATCGCCAACATAATAGAATTTTTATTTTTGTGCCGGCCGTGACGAACGATCTGTTTTGCGGTTTATAAAATTGACGATTTGACAGTATACGCATGTAAAACTATGTCGCAATCACTAAATATATTTCAATTGTTATATATACGTATATATTAAAATTTGTATATTTCTATTTTATTACATTAACCAAAATAGTTGTAACAAGTATATAAATTATATTTTTTATCATTGAATATTATTTATATTTAAATATTATTTATTTGCATCAACATTATTATTTTTAATTGCAATATATATTAATTTTACAATCGTAATTTTATTATTTAGAGAAACGTACATAGCTTCAAACTTACTTTGCGTATATTTTTTATTCGAACTAATTTTGCGCTAAAATTAATAGAATTTTTAGGATAATATAAAACAGAAGCTATGTCTCTGTCGTGGAACATTTCGCATACTGCGGTTCATGGCGTGCATAACGAAATCGCGGGGCTCGTAAACGGCGCGCGCGGTATCACCCGCGGTACCCGATAATTAAAGCGCGGAACCGGCGTGTCTGGTGTGGAGAATCCTTTAATCCGCGCGGCATTGTGCGCCGTCGTTCGGCCATGTCGCGATAACGATCGAGAGGGTAAAGAAATCACCGGCGATTAAGGAATCGGGCCGAAGGCCGATTACGCCAGAGGTTCGTGATAACTTCCTCCACGGCTCGTTCATTCCACTGCGAACTCTTCGCGCTGGCTCCTTTTCTCCCCGCAATACGGATCCAAGCTCGGGACAAAAGCTCTTTCGGCAATTGGAATTTTTTAAATCGTAACTGCTCTCATTCCTTGGGTGTAAAAATGTTGTCCTTCGAGGGGGGGGGGGGAGTGGTGATTTATCGCATCGAAATCTGAAATCACTGAAATTATCGACGTTACAAAATTGTCGATCGCTTCATTGCCTCGCAAGACAATAGAGCGTGGGAAAACTTTTCAACGTTTGTGTAAATATGGGGATGGGAGGGGGGATGAATTTAATTTTGCTCGGCGGCGATGGTGGTGTTTGCCGACGGGACGAGACGCGTCGCGACGTCACACGCCGGGCGTATATATACATATAAATATATATATATATATATGTGTGTGTGTGTGTGTGTGTATATCAAGCCGAAAAGTTTTTATCGTCCCGCCGAACGCATTTGCTGCAAATTGATGGAAATAATGGCTCAAATTTAGTCCTGCGTGAGTTTTTCTCGCTGACGCACGCGCGCATTATACACGTGTGTTTACAAATACATGTATATATAACATATATGAATATATATATGTATATATATATAAATATGTATGTGTACTTATATACACGCGCGTGTTATACCTATATATATGTATTCGTTCGTGAAATACATTATCCGCGGAGAATGGACTGTTAACGCGGTTATATGACTCCATTTTGTGCGTTACACGAAACATCATCCCGCGTTACAAAGAGCCCGTAATGACGCGTCATGTATATGCGATCGCGCGCGGCCGGCGTGGTAAAAGCGTGAAAATAATAGACAACGTTATTCGCCCGGCCACGCGAACGTTGCTTTTCGGACGTGGACGCGGATGCGGATTCGGACCCCTCTCTTTGGGGGAGAGCGTACAAATCGCAAAAATGTTTTCCGTAATTCGCGGCCGCGACACGCCCCTACGGCGCGCGATGCGGCTAAAATAAACGGCTCTGAAATCGCGCACGGCAATCTACGAGAGAGCGTGAAGGGGAGCATCGCAAATTATCCGTCCGCGCGCCCTCGCCGTTGTTGAATGGCCAATTCTCTACTTGGAAATTAAGCTATGGCCTAAACTAACCTAGCATAACATCGCCGGCACGACCGGTGCATCCATCGCTCGAGTATTTGCACGAGTTGCTTTCCTATCCGTTCTCTGTCCTCGTCGTCGTCGTCGTCGTCGTCGTTAACTGTACGATGTGCGAAGAAACGTTGTTGGAATATATATAGTATAGATCGATTGGTATTGAATTATTTAAGAAAGATGTGGACGGATCAGCTGTCAAAAGTAAATAAACCTAATATATTTTGAGATTCTTGAATTTTTGACATTGCTTATACGCACAAAACATTTTTAGCCTTTCAAAGTATAAAATTAATAATTAATTTACCGACTTGAAGTAAAGATTTGCTTTTCGTACGATTTTTGAGATTGAATTATATGGGCAATGTGAAATTCATGAATCTCGAAATGTATTAGATTTATTAGCTTTTGACGCAGCTGATCCGTCCAGTTTCTCCTCGTTTCATCGCGCATTTCACCGTCGCGCGCAAAGTAAGAATTGCGCGCGATCGTTTCGCTTGGTTTTCTCCGCCATGTTTTATTGCGGGATTTATTCGACATATTTGACACGTTTGCGATAATGGTCGCAGCGCCGAGCCTTCTCTCGTTCGTCGTCGCTCGTAATGCACCGTGCGGCCGTGGTCCATTGAAAATTGCATTGTAATCAATGCGTCGTAGATCCTGGAACGTGACGTTGCGCTCAGCCGGCAGCTTTGCACCCGGGATACATATATATACATACATATACATACATACATATACATACACGCGCGCGCACCACACACACGCACACATGTTGGGCGCGCTTTCTTTTCTTTTTCTATCCTACTTGATTGCGTCGCATCGCAGTTCTTTCTTTCTTTCTTTTCCCTTTTTTTTTTTCTTGCTCTTTGTCCCCGGGTTCGAAACACGCCTCGGAGATTAGGATAAATGCTCCTGGAGCAGCGATGGAGCGCGCAGTTTACGTTCCTAGTATAAATCGAACGATAAATTGATCGCTCGTGCCATCGTAAAGCTTTGCTCACACGCGCGCCCCGCCGACGAAATGAGAACGCATGGTCCCCGCGAGATACAGCGCGGTTTAATAGGGAATATTTTTTTTTCCTCGGCACTATTTCTCGAGAGAAAGAAAAATTTTAATGGCAACCGGCGAATAAATATATTTCGATATCTCTCAGTTTTGAGATAGAGAACATTATCAGAAATTATTAAATATGAATAAAATTTAATATAACAATAATATTTTTTATAAGAGCAAATTGTAAAGAATAAATTTTTCTTTAATTTCAGGGAAATGGAGATATTCCATGAGGTGTAAAGTAATTAACACGCCAGAAATTACGAAGATCTTCGAAAAATAAGTGTGTCTGTGAAAAACGCAAATCGAACTTAAGATAGATTTGTGCGCACATCGTTTCCCATTTCCGTATAAATTAATTCTCGATGAGAAAATGTACCCGAGCTCGCGATAAAGTAATCGCGATGAATCGCGTTGTGCTGTGAACAGTGCACGAAGAGAAGAACGATCTAAAACTGCGACTGTCGTCAAATGGAGTCCCTTCTGGATCACGAGGATGCGTTCGAGTCTACGAACACATGGTGAAATGATCGTGTGCGTAGTGTATCGTGGATGCTGCAGCGATTTCTAAGAAGCAATTGCCCAAGACTAAGATGTACCCCGCGCCGGCGAGACATCCCGCCGCTCCCGTAAGTACACTCGCACATTTCATTTTTTTTTTTTTTTTTTCTCTCTCTTCGCAAGCAAAGAAATCAATAGTGCCATTTAAGACGTAAAAAGTTGAAACGTAAGATAAAAAGATGCATGTATAAGCATTAATAAGAAAAATGAAAGCTCCGAATGAGAGATCCGAATTAATTCAGTTTTAAGACGAACGAATAATATACTTAAACTTTTCACTTAACGCAAAGCGAACTTTAATCCGATGAATTTTAACATGCAAACATTTTCAAATCACTAAAATTTGCGCAACGATCGGTTTATCGATCTCTTACATTTAGTGTTGCGAATTTCCCGGAGCACTATTGTATGTCTTCGTATACACTGTTATTCTCAACATTTTTATTTAGCGTTATCCATTAAGACGAGCGTCAAAGGGTAATATAGTGTAATTATCGTTCGCGCGGGCACGAGAGAGCGAAAGAGCACGTGGGAGTTGAGCCGACCGTTCTCGCACTTCGCGTTACTAATTCGAAGAATGTTTGATCGTTCCCCTCTCCCCTCTATACGTTCCTTCGCCGCCACCTCCGCTCGTGCCACTCTTTTTACCGTCACAATTTCACGCGTCGCACAAACTCAAAGTTCCTTACGACGAAACGAGACCACCGGCGAATTTTACTCGCATACAGATATAAGAAAGAGACACGGACAGAGGCGGTCGTCGGAAATTGTGAGGATTATTTATAGAGCCCCCGCGAGTCAACGTACAACAATTGCCGTTCATAGAATCGGCCAATGGGCGATATGTAGGCACCACTCGTTTGCTTATTGACGCTGATGTGGCGCCGC
Source organism: Cataglyphis albicans (assembly GCA_038406275.1). NCBI lineage: Eukaryota > Metazoa > Arthropoda > Insecta > Hymenoptera > Formicidae > Cataglyphis > Cataglyphis albicans. Next base: position 239,244 of record JBCAUJ010000089.1, on the reverse strand, counting down.
TCTGCTCAAGGGTCACAAAGTGACTCGATCGTTTCTTCGTCGAGTATACTCGAAGCGCGCCACGATAACGCGCTGTAATATTCGTCTTAATACCGATAATTATCGCGATGACTAATAATACAACGACGTAATTGACCTAGGAAGAAGAATCACAAAAGTTAAGTCGTTGGGAGCTCGATAATTTTTTCGCGAGCGCTTGTCTCGAGGCGATAAAGTGACAATGATACGACGATCGTATTCCTCTTAACGTTCACGCGAAACTGCTGATGATTATCGCGGTGATTAATCGAACGACTTAATTGACCCGAAAAGAGAATATCGTAAAATAGTTATATATGTTTTTTCTTCATCATTTCTTTACGGATATTCTCGAGATGTATTACCAATAACGAGATGACTGTGGTAATGACGTACGATATATTATCTTTAAGATCGCGCATAAATGACTGACAATATGTTATCGCAGTTGACGCAGTTAATTGATCCAAGGAAACGAAGTTAGATATCATTACGAACGTTATTATTATTTAATCCGAGAAACTAATTGAGTGATATGCGTTGCGTGCTGCTAAAGAAATTTTAGCTAGCCTTGCATTACGATTGAGTATAGCGTCTTTTGCTTCCGTGCCACTCGAAGAGCATCTTCTTTCTGCCGATAATAACGCGTTATTAGCGAACTTTTAATGGAAATGAGTGGAAATTAACTGTGATATAGATTACACGTAATAACGTTGCGAAGAAAGCGCTAACATTGTCGACTGTCGCTATCAATAGCGAACGCATAACCAAGCGTAATCGTCGCGACGCATGATCGACTATTTACGCGCTGTCATTTGGCGGTTATTTATTACATTCTTCTCTTCGCGGTCAAGAGATGTAGCCGACAAATGTCTGACATGAGATGAAGGTTTGTGCTTTATCAATGTACGACATAAGGCAAATTTGTCATAAACGGTTACTCGACGTAAAAAACGAATGTAAAAAATGTCATATTTTTATAATTACTGCTATGTTGAAAAAAGTTTTGATATATTGCCCGAATAAAAAACTACATTTAGGATAAAGATGACATTTGAAATATTCGTGACGCAGAGAAAATAAATGCGGAGAACATTTCTTCTATCGTTGGTAATATTAATTATTCAAATAAGAGAGAAATAATTTTTTTTTTGTGTAGATGTAATTTTTTTAGTAATCACACATTTTTTTGGGATCTCTTCTCCCTTATTCCACCTGACAGCTGATCGTTGGTAAAGAAAGAAAAGTAGACGCACTACATAGAAGTCCTTGCCAACCGAATAAACGAATGCATGCTGGCGCGAGCGTTATGCTCGTAACCCGATCCTTTGCTGGAAGGATAATAAAAGGTGAAATAAGTTATTCGCAAGAGTCGTCTGTTGTTTTAGGACGCGCATCTGGAAAACTGTAAAAAGCGAAAAAGTCAGGAAACATTGGGAAAAAAAGTCGGAAAAAGTATCGGGGAAAAGACGGGAGGACAGCTTTCGCAATTTCCCGTTGCAATAGATAAAAAAAAAAAAAAAGAAAAAAAGAGGAGAATTACTTGCAATAGGCAGTATACATGTTACAATAATAAATAGTAAAACAAATAATGACTCTTTTTATACGAACACTTCAGTTATTTTACTTTTCCTTTATTTATTATTTATTCACAATTTTCATGCGATAAGAATAAATTTCAATCTCTAGAATTTCAATCTAGAAAAAAATAATCGTCTCCGCGCGAGGGATTCTCCCTTCTTTCCCCTATCTCCGCGATGTTTATAATCCGATCGAATCCGCGACGCTTCCGCCCTGAAATAAAAGAGGATGCGTGTGGCACGATCGTGTCAGCTGTCATTCGCGCGAGCGTATTCGAAACTATTCTCTCAATCATCTATCGCTTTCACCAAGAATTAAAAAAAGAAGAAAGAAAAAAATTTGCGGTACAGGATCGCAATTAATAACCCGACACGATATAACTAGGCAAATGCCCCTGCCTGCTCCCATGTATCTCCGTTCTCTGCTTACGTCTTTGATTAATAGTTATCTCTCATGTCGCGAGCGTGCATTAGAAGTTAGTGAACAAAAGTGCGAGAGACGAGTGCTCGCGGTAGCAGCAGCAGCCAGCAATGTCTCTGCCGTGACGATATAGTTTGCGCAAATGTAGGAAGCAATATCACGGACAACAAGAGAGAGAGAGAGAGAGAAAAGTCTCGCGGCGCGCTCTTTGCAAAATGCGCCTGGCTGAGCGCGAGAGCGCGGGGGCGATGCGAGCTGCACCGAGAGCGGGACAAAGGGACGCCGCTTTGTTTCGTCCTCTCTTTCTTCTCTCTTCCATTTCCCTCGCTCTTTCTCTCGGCCTTATCCTCTTCCTCGCCGACCTGCCCCGCGCGCGTTGCCTTCCCGCGCCCTTTCGTGTTGATTCGCTGTGTCGTTTCGCGCTCCAGATTCCGCGGATTCTATGCGCCTCGCCCCTCTCATGGAAAGATTGTCCGCACTGAATTTCGTATAAAAAATCTTGCCGCTTATTGTTTTATTGTCTCCCCAATACAAATGAAAGATAGAAATTGTTTATTTTACGTGTATTTGATTTTTTAATTTTTAGTTACTCTAGTCTTATATATAGACACACGCGTTTATTTGTATAGATAGATAGCATTTAATAACTGCAAAACGCGTTGAATGTTGCTTACACATTATTGAGAATTTATAAATACTATATAAAACATATACAGATATGAAGGATGAATTTTTTTAATAGTCAACAGAGTAAACGATCTATTGGTTGCAAGATTGGTTTTGTGAATGCTTGTAACAGAAAAATATTGAAGGAGGAATATTCGGGAAGAGAAAGAATTAACTGAAAAAAAAATTAGTTGGATACGACACGGCCTCCGGAATATTGTTTGGAGGGGCTCTGCATTCGCGCGGCGATTGAAGAATTACGTTGTAATTGGTCGAATAAAAAATTGGGATTGCCACATGAAAATGATCTGTCCGTCGGTCGGTGGGTCGGTCGGTCGGTCGGTCGGGCTTTTTCCGCGTATCGAGGGACGGAAAAAATTTGTCGATGACAATCGCTAATCAAATCGTTCGGCGACTAATTGTTCGCCGAATGGTTCGTCCGAATTGGTACGAAGAGCGAAAATTGAAAATGTTCGCCGGAGGCTTCGTTGTGCTTTGAAAGAGAGAAAAGTCAGGCTAGACGGAACTATGCGCAGGAACAAATTGCATGGGCGGAATAAAAAAAAGAGGCAAATGTAAGGAAACTCCTTTCAGAGAGAAAAAGAGAGTTTTACAAAATTTAATAAAGTTGACTAAAAATATATTATTGTTGCTCGAGCATAACACGATGAAAAATAATCTCTCTTAATATTCCAAGAGATTAATTCTTTCTCACTTTACATAATTTACATAATTAAACTTACATAATTAGATATCTCGTTTATATCATTCTATCTTTAATAACAAACAAACAATAATATAATAACGCTATATTAAGGATATGCACATATTAATGTTATTTCCTATTAAACTTACTTCGCGTAGAATTTAAGAGGATAGCGAGATGGAAGAGCGTTATAAAAATATATTCTCATTTTCGTATCAACCATTCGCGATTTATGTAACAAGCTCGTGCCAACGTTGAAATCCTCTAAAACCCCACGGTCGCTTTCTCCACGCGTTTTACTTCCTCTCTCGAAATAATGGAAACGCTCCAAAGTTTTTATCGCCTCTCTCTCTCTCTCTCTCTCTTCTTCCTTGTCGCACGATATCCGAACACACCGAAATTCCTCTTCCTTCTTTACAGTTTCAGGATCATATTTCGGACCTCGTGCGTACCGGCAGCAAAGTGTAGAAAAGACATTAACCGATTTTAAAGTGTTTCCAGTATTACCGTAAAATACTAACTCGCAACTAACTCTGTTTGCGGGTATTAAGCGCACATCGCTATGTTGTTCGTCAACTTTGTTGGAACGACTATGAAATTCATTCACGATGCATTAGTCACTTATATACGTATATTAGATCGTATTTTCGAAAGTGCATTCCGCTCGATTTCTTTCACGTAAAAAAGATATTCACAATTAGAATAATTAAAAAATTTCAATAAATTAAATTGCATTATTAATGCGTCGATCTTTCATTCTTTGTTTCTTTTATTTTATTTTTTTTTTTTTTTTTTTCTCTCTCTGTTCATAACGGGTTGCCGTCAGTAAGGACGATTCGTCGTCCGATGGAAAGTACCCAGAGTGATTAATCGTGGGAATTAATTAATAGCGGAGAAGGCTAGAAACGACGCGCGATTTCCCCTGATTAATCCGTCACGTGGGTGTGTGCGGGATTTCGCGAAATCGCAATCAGACGAATGGTCCTTTTCACCACTGCGGATAATGGACTATGATACATCGAAAGGGATTCTGTTCATCTCGTCCTCTCTATACCATTGTTTGACCCCGGCCGTAAATACACGTTATATCGCTGACGCCCGGCTGGAGAGTAACCGCTTCTTCGAGCGTTTCGAATTGCACGATCTCGTGATTGCACGATCTCTCATATTTGAAAAGAACGCGTCGATTTTCTGCTTTACATTTTACAAGAGGTCCATCTTGTCATTTCATTTCGTCATCATTAGTTTAGTCATAAATCAATAAGATTTCATTCGAAATTGTATCGCATTTTTTTATTTATAAATTTTATTCTCTCTCTTAAATAAATATATTCTCTCTCTCTCTTTGTTAAAATAAAAAAAAAAAAATATGCCAATTATACTTAAAACATTTATGGTACTCTCCCTCTATTAAATTAAGATTGATAATTTAATTATTAATATTTAAAATTTTATATATATTTATTATCGAGATATTTTTAAAACGTATTTTTTTTTCTTTTTTTTTTTCAAAAATAATATAAAAATTTTTAATGTTAGTTAATAGTTAAATATAGCGTTCGTATTAATGGTGTATAGTTGTAAATTTGAAAAGCCGTTGGAAACTAATTACTCATTTCCCTCCGCGTGTTTGGAGAAGATACTTGGTGCGTTTAAGATTAAAGGAAGGTCGTGGACGAGAGAGGAAGCAAGCCGTTCGGGTCTCGTAATTGGTGAGTTTTAGCGGCATAATTCCCATCCATCCGCAGGGGCGTACCGCTCTGGCCTATGGCTTTTTAAGCGTCGGTCCACGGTGTCCATTGGGGTAGTCGAGTCCGCTTTCCACTACATGCATACTCACAAACATACACACACACAATCCTCTTTCTCGTTGTGTATACGGGGGTGCGGGGTACGAGCTTTACTCGGCTGTTGGGATCCGTTAGGCTCCGGAGTTTGAGGGTAAGAACGGTATGACAAGCATTTGATGAGGGGACCAACGCCGCCCACTGAAATCCCAAGCGGTTCTCAACCTCGTTTCCGGAAATTACCTTACGCCACTAAACGTTGCCAGAGGCGCTCTCGTATTTAACGTGCAAAATGCCAAGCTATTTTCCGTTACACGAAAGATATCTCATATTTAGTATTTCAATCGATCGACAATTAGCTTTATATGGAGAAACAATGCTCATATCGTTACATAAATATATGTTTAGCAATTGCAAAAGAACTTTATATCCAAATAATAAACGCTATCGCCTTTGGTTATCGATTTTAAATCGTTTGCGTAATTAAAAAAAAAAGTTTATTATTGCTATTTTAAAAAGAAAAAATTCGATTCCAAATTTATTGGAAAATAATAAAATTATTAAAATTATTACACATTTTAATACCGGAATATTATTACTAAAATTAATACTGATATTATTTATCTAATATGAGAATAATTAAAAGTTTCTACTATTAGAAAGATACATGAAAAAACATGACGAAGAATTGCAATCGCGCGATAGTGAATCAACCGCTCGAAGGTGCGTTATCGTAACGCGATCGGCGCGTCCAAGGTGGCCGCGTTATCGTTGCCGGGGCTTTTTATTGCTCGGCTTTTATTGTTCCCTCGCATGTGAGAGAAGAGAGAAGAGGTGGGGACGGCCGTGCGCGCGGTTGGAATGTGTCTTTAGTCTCCAAGAGTAAGATTGATCACCACTGCCAACTGTGTCGGAGATGGTCGCAACACTCTTGCCACACACCGAGGAAGGGGAGAGGAGTTACCGAGTGTCCCCAACGCGAGTGGCTCTCAGAAACTGTTCTCTCTCTCACTTCCTTCTCCTCTCTCTTTCTCTCTCTAGCACATTAGTTCGTTGACGCACCCTGTGCTCGAGGTTGGGAAACCCTGGCGAGATCTTGTTCAACATTTACATTTACATTTACATGTCGAACGGGGATCGACCCTCGGCCAGCCTCGTTAAAGGACAAGAGAGAGAGAGAGAGAGAGAGAGAGGGGGAGAGAGAGGGAGAGCGTGTGAGTGTGTACGGGGTGCGCAGCCAGAAACATATAGACGTACAGAATGACTATCACTGCCGACGCTCTCGCACATTGAATCGTCGTCGTATATCGCGAATCATACCGATCGATCGAAAGAACAGCCGAACGTGTGTGTATCGGAATGCTAGCGGCTGCCTCATAGCGGTTTCAATTAGCCGGAAATTTCGTTAGCTGCTTATTCGATCAGGTAGTTGCTGTAGGGTGAACGGTCAATCGGTAATTAACCGCTCGAATCGCAAACTTTGACTTTATACATTGTAATATCGAACGAGCTTTATCATGCATAGTTATCTCGCATCTCTAAAACGAAATGTAAATAATCAAAAAAGAAAAGCGTGGCATTTTATTTCGCTTTGCTATTTTATGATTATTGCAAGAGGGAACCAGATTTTTTAAATTTGGAATAATTAAAAAAATTCAGCGGAATTATCGATTTATTGATTGAGCACGAGAGAAGATCTCGTAACGAGCTTGTCCGTGGAAAAACGCTCGCGATCGATAATTGAAATTTTTCATTTTATCTTGATTGCGATTGCTTTATAGTAAAAATAGAAACAACTGTGATTCTATTATAGATTTGTATACATGTATACTGTTGTTGCGTCTCGCGAGTTTATGTACACATTGCGAACTTAATTCGCAACTATACTTTAAGAACAGAAATTTCTTCTTTGCTAGCTGTATCATTCTTTTCTTTTTTTTTTTTTTTTTTGTTTTGTTTTAATTAATAACTGCCCTCTTTAATTATGCCGAAAGATTGTTTTTCTTTTTTTCTTGTATTTTCTCATCTAACAGATAGATAATCAACTTGTACATTTTCCCGACATTTCGATATTTTTATTTTATTTAATTCTCATCATTATGACTATCCGGAAAAAAAGTTAATATATAGAAAACAGAACTCGAATATCTACTCGACTCTAAAGTTAAGTTTTTCGCCAGGCGGGGGGCGAGCGATCACCTTCCGAGCGAAGGTTTGAGAAAACGAACAGGTGATAGGACGTCCCGTTGCTCTCATGTGGATAAAACGATTATCGTTCTCACGACGGCAGCACATAAGACCGGGACCAGGCAGAGGAAAGGAAGGTTGCGATGCGCAAGAGCGCTGGCTGGCGAGCGAGCCAAGCTACCCCTACCCCCTCCCTCCCTCCCTCTCGATGGGGCCGCCTTGGAGGGACGCTAGGGCCGTAGGGGGATGTGCGCGCGCGCGCGCGCGGCGGAGAAAAGAGAGAGAGAGAGAGAGAGAGAAAAAGACCGACTTCCTTGTAGACTATAAACGGTTTCACCCCTCGCGTGACGAAGGCATTTACCGAAGGCGGTATCGTCCACGTGGAAAAGGACGATCGAAGCCACTCTCTCTCGTGGCTCTGGCTGGTACAAGCAAATTCTTAACCACTCCGTCAGATGGCCACTCCGATGATCGCCAATCTCTCTAGCAGGCTTTTCTTCTCTTCTGCCACTATTATTTCTTCTTTATATGTATTTTGTTCGTGCTGAAAGTCTGCTAATAACGCGTCAATTTTATTGCTCGTTTTTCATCTGCTGAGAAATTCTTTTCCGGGAGATCGGTTGCGACCTCGCGATGAACAGGCGAAAATTCCTGTTTTCCGGACAATGCTCGCGCGCGAATCGATCTCGGGTAAATTACGTGCTTATAAATATTCCGTATCGTGTTACCAAATATTTCGTTGGAATTCATCTCGCCACGAAAGCTCATGAATTATTTAACCGACGACATTTCCTTCCATGGAGAAGACGATGGAAGGCCGAGATCGTCGAGGATTTTCTGAGAAAGCCGCGACTTTTGGCACCAATTTCTATTCCCGTTATATATCCTTCCGTCCTCTCTTTTTCTCTCCTCTCTTTATTCGAGCGTTGACAAATGCTCTTTCGCGGAGGACAAGTCTTGTTTTAGCGGTTGCGCAGATTAAGGAGGAAGAAGCAAAAACCCTAGGGGTGACGTCCATTGTGTCGTACAATAGCACGTGTATTTGAAGTACGTGCGAAATACGCACACATATACACAATGGGATCGAAAATGACACATCCCTCACGTGGATCACGTTTCTACCAAGTGTCTGAAGTGCGAGTAGAGATTGTCTTTTAATCCTTTCCTTCTTTGATTGTGTCAAGAAAGAATGTTTATAAAACCTATAATGTAATCTTATATATATATATCAGCGGGAGGGAAACTCGTAATGCCTGACATGTACATACTGATCCATTGTTGCGTCACGGAATGAGAAGCGAAGTCACATTTTTCTTCCAACAAAAATTTAATCGAAACTATATTTTTCATACAATTTATCTTATATGTTTAATGTCTATTAAAGATGTATTCGACAATCTGGACAAAAAATATAAATATACTAAATATATAGACAAAAGCTGTCTTGTAGAGAGACACACGCGATTTCTTTTTTTTTTTAAATTAAATTTAAGATGCCACATTTTTAATGACAGTTTAATGACAGTCCTTTGGTGTCGCTAATAATGCGATTAGTAACGCGAGTATTTTTGATTGTCGCGAATCATCGATACCGGGGAAAAATATTATTAGGACGAATTCTTTCTCCCTCGCGTTGTTTCTTCTTCGGCAGCTATTCATTATCGTAACGGAGGATCGGCATCCATTCAAAGCGCACGCTTTTGCGCGCATCAAGAATTTCACCACGTGCCCTTGCTCTCCTGTATCCTATCCCGCGTACGTTCTTTCTGTTAGTTCACCCCTCGGTGTACTCGTTCCGTTTTCTGTTCTCCCCTACCGATGGCAAGGGACATTTGTTAGCGCTCTCTCGCTACGCATCGACGTTGATCGAGCACGCGTGTACGCCCTTAACGTGCTCCAAAATCTCTAATTCGCGCCTATTCTAAACGGATTTTATGAAGATTTACCAGACAATTATACGTTAATTTTGCCTTCATCGATTTATCGTTATTCGAATGTAAGAATCTTTGCTCACTGGAAAAAATTTCTCCAAATATGTGGAATGTTTAAATTTAAATAGAATTAAATTTGAATTGGCAAATTCAACTTCTACGCGCCTACGTCGCAAATATTTGTATAACATTGCCTCTTAAATATCGATATTCGACTAAGGCTAAAATATCCAAGGCTAATATCAATATCAATTATTGTGACAAAACATCGATATGCTCAGATACTATAGAGATATCTTAGCGTTTCTCTCTGTCTCTCTCTCTGTCTCTCTGTCTCTCTCTCTGTCTCTCTCTCTCTCTCTCTCTCTCTCTCTCTCTCTCTCTCTCTCTCTCTCTCTCTCTGCGAATCTCGCAATCCGGTTAGTGGATGCGCGCGGATTCGCGCGTTTGCAAGAGGCTCATGATTCTATTAATTAATAATGGTGATTAATGAAATGCATGCCGCTGATACACACTGGCAATAATATCGAATGCGTCTAGTCGCTTCAAACAAGCGCGATTAGCTACACGCTTCATAAAATAGCGATTATCTATTCTCCTATATCCTATAACTCTAGGATCAATAAGTCCGTTTCGGATTTAATTTATCAAAGTAGAATTAAGGGAATCAACTGTGCTTCTTCATATTCGATTGTCTTAGTCTAGGCTTGTGGTCCGTGCCAAGTTCAAGCTGACCTTGGTAATGTACGAGAATGCTCGCCGTCCTTTCCTCGATGTCTTCGATAATTATATTTGATACATGGCGATTTCATTCTCTAGTATGGACTTTTTCTTTACGCCGACCAATCGAAACTTAATGACATTATGATAACAGCAGCACGATGTGCTGATATGAAATAATTACACTGTCATTTCGTAAAGGTCCTCGTTCTTCTGGCCTCTGTTCTTAGGGCATGTATAAACCGTCATCCCGAGCCCGCGCACGCTTCGATCGCTCTCTCGGTTCCCTTCTTTCACCTTCGCTCGTGGATGCCGCGTCCACTTTTTTCCCATCATATCGAACTTCTCGCTCATCCTTCTCCTCTCGTTAGCTTCTTCTCCTTCCTCGCTACCTTTAATGATCGTTGATGCGCATAATCAGCTGATCCGCACGCACGCACGCGCGCACGTACGTTCTCGATGATGATGCTCGCTCTTTTATTATTTGCACTGGATGCGTCGTCGCGCGTGCGACTGTGTACATACGCATCATCGTCCCTCGCGCGCAACGATATGTTTCCTTCATCCGCTCGTTGTTCGATGAACGCGCGAGCGATGTTTATTCAAGTGCAGCTGCGTCAGCGAGCTCGGCGTCTCACTTCGAAGTCTATCGCGCTGTGCCGGCCGATGGGTTACTCTTGCATTAAGGTTTGACCTGTGCAAAAGGAATCCCTACTCCGGAGACTCGAATGTGTTTCTTTAATAGAAATATCTGTATACAAATTAATGAAAGTTACTCAAACTTGTAGGAATAATTTGCAAATACGTAGAACTGTGGAATAAAATATTAAAACGGCATAAGTGTAAGAAAAAAATGAATAAATGATACGTAGAAAAGCTTTATATGTAATAAAAAGTAGTTTTCTAATAATTTCATAAAGAAAGGAATGCGAAACGCGATGTCCATATAAAAAAAAAATAATAATTGTCAAAAAGTAAAAGAAATCTTGATCGAATCGAGGGAAAAGTACGATATTACGATTATAAAACGATTAAGGTAAACGAAACGATACAACATCATATAAAAGAAGATTCATTTAAGAATCGCGCGCTCTTGTTTTCGATGTATATAATATTTATTATACAACCACCGATGAGAGTACGGGAGGACGGGAGAGGGAGATGGATTTATATCCGATGCGTGTTCACTTCTCGTTGAAGCGCGCAGAACGCCTTAAGAGGTTCCCGCTTACGTCATCCGATCTTTGGGTCCCGCATCGACGCACAGGAGAGTGGGGGGGGGAGGAGGAGGAGGAGGAGGAGGGGCGGAGGGGAGGGGAAGAGGGTGCCCTCCAAAGACCTATTACCTTATTTACGATTCGCACGGCCATTATCTTCTGGCAACAAAGTGAACCAGCCGGTTTTTCGATACTATCCGCGCGGATATACTCGCCGTGAAAGAAAAAAAAGGGGGGGGGGAACCCCTTTCGGACAAGAGACGAGCACAAAAGACACGCACAACACCGTCGTGGCGCAGTTTTGCGGTCGTGGCTACGCTGTCGGCAATATGGAGGAGGACTTTTGTCTCTTCGCTTCTTAATAACACGCGCGTTCGAACATAAAAGACACGTGGTGACCCTGGCAAAGGTACAAGTGCTTAAACTACTAACGTTATCGAGGATTACGATATGTTAGGATAGTAGGAATGTTTTTCTTTTTTATTATATCTATGGCATTTTATTAGTATTGGTATTGGAATTTTTTATAATTTCAATTCATACGCAATACGTGCAGGGAAAAAATAATTATTTCAATTATAGATTATAATACTAAATTGAACAATTTAAGCAGAAAGGAAGATTAGTAACGTTTTACGTTATTTCGATAAAAGTATTTGCATTCTTATAATATCGAAGTAATTAGTGGTAATTTCATTCACCTATCGCATAAATAAATATTATTCGAGGAATAATGACTCAGAGTGTTCTCTTATTTTGAAGAGTGCTATTTTCAAGTACTTATAAATCGACATTTACGTCGGATGTGAACTATTGCACGACGCTAATTGATCCTCTTTATTATTTCCAAATCTCTTTACGCGATAATATATTCTTTTATTGTTCAAGTCGCATATATTAAAAAATTTAAATAATAGATAATTAAACTCGAATAAATTATAAATAAGAATTGAATAATAGAATAAATAATAGAAATAATAATAAAAATAGTATATAATGATAAAGGAGAAAAAGAGAATAATAAATATCAGCTATAAATTAAATATATTTACATGATAATTACGATAAACAAAATAATTTACGTGAACACATATGATCCTTTGTGTTTCTTTTTTCATTTATTTCATTTCTGAATTTTACCGTGTTTATTTCGGGAAAAAATAAAAAAAAAAAAAAAAATTATTCAAGACGAGTTTAATAAACTGCTGTTTTTATCGAAAAATTTTTGCAGTTGCAGTCAATTTCGCGATCGAAATATCGCGATGGGAATATTTGCGCGGGAATGAATGTTGGTGTTTGGTGAAATCGCAGAAGTATAGTACGTTAATTTTGACCGATCGCCCGTGCTCGTTGCTATTATGGGTGAGTGAAGGGGAGGGGGGGGGGAAGGGAGGGTTTCGATGAAAACGAATTTGTCGCTGGCCGCGATACGGCGCAACAACCTGTTCGATGACTTTTCCGTTTGATGATTGCAACAAGTGAGGTCCACCGCCGCCACCGTGCTCTCTTCCCCGCGCTCTCCCAAACCATTTTACTACCAACAGCTACTCCCCGTTTCGCATTCAACAAGTGGCCAAATCATTCAGCGCGGGGTCGCGATCCGTCGGAAAAAAAAAATCGGAATTTTCGAGCGCGACGTGACTTGGTCGGTCATCGATCGATTCATCGAAACGAGATAAAAATTCTTTGCGGCGGCGACGGTTGCGGCGGCACATGACGAGAACGAAGCACGGATATTCCAAGCGAGATCATTAACGTTGCCATCGAGATTGCAATCCCTTTTTCCTGTAGAGTTTACTTTTATCGCGGCTAATTTCTGTGTTCGAAAATCCACACAAGCACGAATCGATGTAATGACAGTATTCAACGGTTCGCTTTTAAGAGACGCGCGTCCTTTCGAAATTCGATTGACGCCCTTTCACCGCAACGTAATCATTACTGTCATCGGAAAGCGCCGATCCTTTCCACCGTAATTTCAGTCGGCACGCCGACTGCCATTGGTGTGTGTGTATATACATAGGTATACTCGAGGTTTCCTCTCTGAGAGAAGAGAGTCCGTAGTGGTGGACTCGAACAAATCTCGTGGTATCTGGTGGAATGGGTCTCATTAAGGACGCCTTCACAGCCCTCCATCCTTGGCTCTTGAGGCCCGCGCCTTTACCTCTGCCCTCTCTTCATCGCCCCCGCGCTCCAGACGTTCGTCTTTTATACCTGGGCTGCCCCCTGCTCGCATTTCTCAGATCGGTCTCGTGCGTTTGCGTGCGCCTTACGTGCCCGAAGGCCATTCCACGTTGCTGGTTCCTCGTCATTTTCGACTTGAAGCACCTCGTAGCTTAAATGTGTTTCCAAAGTATTCGGCGAAACGAGAAACTCTCGCACGCTTTTTGGCCAACGATCCACCACAAATATTTTCAACCATTAGCCGTGAATGCCGTGGCTGTTGTGAATTGAAAATTCTCTTTGTGGAAAACAGTATTTTGAGAAATAAAATTAAAAAGAATTTCAAAAATAATAAAATGAGAGGAAACAATCTTCGGCTATTAGCGTACGTATGTATACTTGTGTTGTGCGCATATAAATGTACGACGAATGAATATTTTTCTCGTTGAATATTTTATAATACAGGTAATGCATATGTAATATAAACGCGAAATTGCCCACTATTTATATTAAGGAAGGAAGCGAACGGATCAGCTGTATCAAAAATTAATAAATTTAATACATTTGAAGAACCATGAATTTGACACATTACGCACATACAAAGTCCTTTTAAAAACAAATTGCTCTTCTACAGGGCAAATCTTTACTTTAACTTATAAATTAATTACCATTATATTTTAAAAGGATAAAAGTATTTTGTATGCGCACAATGCATCAAATTGATGAATCTTGAAGCAGATTTATTAACTTTTGACTGTAGCTGATTCGTGCAATTTCTCCTTAATAGCGGGAGATGTGCAAGTGGACGATTGGCCCTTTTGCTGTTGAGTTAGAAAGATTAAACACAATGTCGGCCAGGCTGCTGCTTGTTGACGGATGCAGCTTATTCGTCGCGAGTGCGTTTCGCGTCACGATTTTAACGCCCACGTGTGCGCGAGCGTGCGTTCTCTGTCGCGTCCCCCCATTGTCCCCGTGTGTGTGTATACATAGCTAATCGAATCCGTTCGTTTTTCCCCCCCTTTTTCTTGTAGGGTGGCGGCGGTAGCGGCGGGGCTGCTGGCGGGCTGAAATTCACGGTGGCGGACACTTGCGAGAGGATCAAAGAGGAATTCAATTTCATCCAGCAGCAGTACCATTCGTGAGTATCTTTTGTCTCTCTTCTTGCTTATGTTCTCTTTACCCTTGCCATTTTCTCGTTCCTCGCGTTTTTATTTTCTTTTATTCCTTTTTCTTTTCCTCTTTTTTCTATTTGCTCCATTGTATTTCTACGAGTCTTCTTGCGATTATTCGAGACGACGATTTTCCGCGTTCACATTTTTCCTCGTTTTTCCAATCGCAGCGAATTATTTATACGATGCCGCGATTATCGATCAATTCGTATGAATCGATGCATTTCCTTTTTATTTTCTCATGCACTTTTTCTTTCAATTCCGAGTGCGAGATTTTTTTATTTATTTCGTTTATAATCAGTATATGTTTTATCTTATTAACAATATCATCAATTTTGCTGTAATATGTATTTATCTAAACCGATTCTATCCAATTGTTTTTGGCTTTTTATTTTACAGACTGAAGCTTGAGTGCGAAAAGTTGGCCAGCGAGAAGACCGAGATGCAAAGGCACTACGTTATGGTAAGGCACTTTGTAAGTTTCTTTTTATGTCTTTCCTCTCTACTCCAGCTCGAGTTTCGTTATTTTTTTTCTCTTCGCGAGTCGGGAGCGATCCAAATCCAAAAGTGCTCGGACAACGATTTAGTTTTCTAATCGCGGAAATATTGCGGACATTCGTAGTCCATGATATTTGACAATACTCTTTTTACGTGTAAAATGCGATAATAAGTAAACATCCAATAAACAAAGTATAAAAAGCTATATGTATATTAAAGATAAAACGCAGGAAAGTATCGTTTTTTCACTTTTCTCACCTATATTTAATCCAACTTGTCTCTCTGAAAAATGCACAAGATTTTCGTTAAAAATAAACACGAAATTCGATTATCGGCTTTGCGTGCGCTTCACGAAGAAAAGCTTCGAGCAGTCTCTCTCTCGACTTGCATTTGTATCGGCACGCGAGAATGTGCGCCAAGCGCGTGATATTTATCGGTAATGCATGTGAGAAGGAACAGGATATTACGTAAACGAGAGAATTGTACGGGCGCAAATTAATGCGAGCCATTTTCTTCGGTTAAGGAAAAACGATCAATATTATTCATATTGCCGGATTCTCTTCGATTTAGTTCCATCAGCGCGAAGGCAATTAGTCCAGCCAACCGTACTAATCGTATCGTCATCGGTAAGGCGCTTAACTTGGACTTACCTATATTAAAGTGCGGTACTAACATGGTCCAAAGTACTCGTCGCGAGTATCCGTTTCGTGCTGCTTTTTCTTTCTTCCTTCTGAAACTGAGTCTTGGGCGTTATCATTATCGTTATTCTGATTTTCTCCCTTTACAAAGATATAAAATTATGTAACCTGCGAAGAGTTTTTCTGTTGAGACAGTGTGTTCAGAAATTATGATAGCATGTTTCTACTTTTTTTTTTTTTTTTTTTTTTTTTTTTTTTTTTTTTTCCTGGGTTTAAGAAAGGGAGGTGTATCCCCAACACAATTTTCTTTGTCTCTCTCTCTCTCTCTCTCTGTTTATATATATATTATTTATTATTTAATATTTCAAATAAAAATTATTTTATATCAGATTATTTAATATTGTTTGTATTGAAAAATTTGGCAGATATCGTTTCAAATTATATACTATATATTATATGCTAGAGTCGATGTGTTGATCCTGAAAATTAAATGTTCTAAATAAAATATCGACTCACTTGTTTTATCGCGAATAAACATTAAAAGAAAGCGTTGAAATTAAATGTTTTCTTAGAATTTGGGCACAAAGCATGCGTGAAACGCTACATGTAATTGTGAGATAAACTTAATCTTTCTTTAAACACTTTACCGTAAAAACATCAAACACTGTGTAGATGTTATTTGAAAAGTTACGTAGAAATTTTTGATTATGTCAGACGTTGCTCGTCTTCCACGGCAACTCAAACTCGGGAGAGACACGATGGCTGGACTGAAAAATGGAAGTAGAAATCAAGGGGAATCTCGCTTTTGTCCCGATACAAATTCAGCGCTGCATGAGAATGCGCTCTCGCAGAGCACCGAGCGGGGTTATGCGTTTCTGCAAATCGCTTTCGAGAAAGCGAACGACGTGGATTGGGGAGTCAATAATCCCATTATACTTAATAGACGCAAATTTTAGCGGAGTTAAAGACGAATGTTTATTCTGCTGCTTTACAAAATTTTAAAGACTGATTGTAAAAATGGAAAATTAAAACTGGTATAATCTCGTCACATTTAACGCGAATAATACTTTATTAATTATTAAATTTTTACATAAATTAAATTTGTTTTGTTTATTTAGCAAAATATTTAGTCATTGATTCGACTTTATTATCTCTCAATTACGGATTGCAAACATTTGTTTTGAGAATTTTTGAAACTGATTATGTTTGTTAATTCATGAGGTCAGTTTAAACAAAATATGTAAATATAAAAGATAGCTCGGATTTGCGCTTTAATGCAAATTCCCAAGAAATTCAAATTAAAATTGACGCGAGTGCGAAGGATCGCACGGAAGGAAAATTGTGCACGTTTTACACAAGCTCTGTTTACATCGTTAAAACACGCGAATATTAAGAATTAATCTGGAAAATTAAGCATAAGATTCTGCGGATTGATCGTCGTCGTAACATTCGCATCTTTGGATTTCGAGGTCCTACACCACTGCCTTCTGTACGTTCGATCGTAATTGTCGCGAACTATACTGTCTCTGTAAACTGCTACACCGATGTGACACCGTGCAAGCAACCAAGCAGCAAGCTGGGCCGAGTGGAAGGGAGTCGGGGGTGCCGGAGGGAATGGATAAGGGGGGGGGGGGTCGGAGGTGACAGAGGAGTTGATGGGGGTTGGGAGTTGAGCCGGTAATCGATATCTCCAAAGTAAACGAAGAGAGAGATAGAGAGGGGGAGGGGAGTAGCAGCAGGAGGAGGAGTTGGAAGGGCAAGGGGAAAGGGGGCGGGGGGGGTGAGGTGGGCGATAGAAGTAGCGGGGAAGAGAGAGGCAAGACTCGTCGAGGGAAAAGGGAAAGAGAGAGAGAGAGAGAGAGAGAGAGAAATGCGGGGTAGAGGGAGAGAGAATTACAGAGACAGAGAGAGAAATTGATGTCGAGGGTTTGTCAACCACCGACAAGTATTATATACGTGCAAGCCCTGAGAGGACGCGCGAACGAAGGCGATGGGATGTTGGTGTGCGCGTCACACGGTACATACACCACGCTCTATGCCAGCCGTATCTCTGATATTCTAATTCCACCCTCGTGTATTCCGAGCACCGTCTCCTACCACCTCTTCTCACCGTCGCCACCACCGCCGCTGCCGCCGCCACGCGCGCGCAACTTCATCCTTCGCGATTTTCATTAGGGTAACGCGCCGCGTAAATCCGCGCGCCGCTTCAATTTTTGCTCCTTCCACCCCGACTCCACTCTTCTTCAAGCATATCTCTCTCTCTCTCTCTCTCTCCCCTTTTCTCTTTCTTCCTCGCCTCGCCTCACTCTTTTGTACGCTCCGTCTTATGGATCATCGCCTTTCCACGTCGTTATGGAATATCTTTCCCTTCTCTCATGTCGAGATATCGCCAACCATGTCGCGCTCTCCAAGAATTTGATTGATATACTTGATTTATTTGAAGATGATTAATGCGTTCTGGATTATGTTTGTATAAATTTTACTATAGTTGCAAATTTTTAGTTACACTTTGTAGTAGAAGAAATGTAACGCTTGTAATTACGTGAGAATACGTGAATTTTGGAGCTATAAATATTCTATCTTTTATTAAAAAATTATTTTCATCTTCTTTCTCGTCTCTTGACTTGCCATTTCCTCTTTCTTGATTTATGTTTATATTTTTGTCCTGCAAGTTTGAAAAGTACATTTTTTCGAGAAATCATATTTTTTATTTCAACAATGTACAGCAGATAGAACGATGTGATTAAAATAAACTTTTTCTTACGAATAAATTTTAAATCATCTTTCATCGTATTTTATTAACATATGATTATCTCATTCTGATTTATATATTTCAAAACTCTTTTATCTTAACATTGAAAAATGAGAACTCGTTTTTCCTATAACGCGATATCAGACGAAATTCAGACGAAAATAAATGATTCCGTCCACGCATACCTGACTTTACTCCAATGATCGTGCGCAAAGTTATTATATGTATATTACATAATTTTTCGAATTGCCTGCCGCTCGATTGATCACAAAAGCTTCATATTTTTATCGCGACAGGTTGCTGAATGGTTGGTGAATTAATTCTTCTAGCTTGAACAGTGACTTGTCCCCCCTTCAACGTTATTTAACGCTGGCAGGAGAGACTGTCGGTGTCGGTTATGTATCGTGGAAAACAGGCGGAACAAACGAAAAAATTGCAAATTCCCGAACCGTCCGAAAATTGGTTTAATTTTCAATATGTAATGATCGAACAAGAAAAAGAGAATTTGATAGTATCGGATGAGGGATGAAAAAGGCGAATGGAACGAAAAAAACCTTATCGAAAACGGGCCCGGGGTCGTTGCGCATCTCCGGCCTCTGCCCGCGCGAACGAGAAGACTTTCCAATTATCTATGTTTTTTCTCCGCCGCGTTTTTTCGCGCTGCAACAAATTAAACGTAACCCACATCCCTGGGGCACGCTTCTCGATTACTCTTTGTTTTCCTCCTGTTTTCACGGTTCGCCGTTTGCTTTCCACCCCGCGCGAGCGGGCGCGCGCGGATATGCCTGGCAGATTGCATTTCTATCCTGCGCTCTGTACGTTATCCTTCACTCTCGAAAAAAATTTTTTTTTTTTTGTTTTTTTTTATCTACACTCGCGAAATTTTTCGCGACGCTTGGACTGTAACGAATATTCGGTTGGCGATGCCGCGATATTGTTTCTTTATCATCAGAAAAAGGCGCAGAAAATGTCTTTCTTTACAGAGATCTAGGATTCTAGTCAAACTATTATTTATAAATTTTCTTATCTTATATTTTAATTCGGTATTATTTTACATAGATGACACGTGACTAAAAAAAGCGTTATTTTATACGTTATTGTATTGAATAAATTTATATTATTTTAAGATTTATTATTAATTTTATAAAGGTATAAATTATAATGTTGAGAAAACTTCTTCAAAAATATAGAAAAGTATACAGAAAGCCGATGGAGAAAAATTCCGCGGTGCGATTCACGAATGTGCACTGGTTCGCACTCGGCGTGATTCGCACTAGCTTATTAATTATCCGTTAATTATCCGTGGGCGTGACGTGTAAATTTCCACGAGACGAGTCAAGAGAGCGAATGCAAGCGAAAAAGGAAAATGGGAATGAGAAGAGAGGTGAGAGAATAGCAGGCCGAATCGAAGTACGGTGTAACCAGAAAGAAGAGTCCAAAGAGAAGAAGAGGTAGAGAGAGGGAGAGAGAGAGAGAGAGAGAGAGAGAGAGAGAGAGAGAGAGAGAGAGAGAGAGAGAGAGAGAGAGAGA